>BMAO01035492.1:0-24950 GCA_019973975.1 Trichonephila clavata | reverse complement strand
TTCCTCAACTTAAATGTGACAGCTACTTATTTTAAAACATTTAAATTTCTAATCGTATTAAAATACAGTGTTTAAAATTTAATAAACATGTTAATTAAATCAAAATTTAATTAATGCATAAAATAAAAGTAACAAATTAACTGAGAAACAAATGCTTTTAGTGTGAAGGTTGAATCTGGGGATTCAATAATAAATTTTCAACATTTTGTATCAGTCTTGTCAGGTTTAACCCTAAATATCTCCTCGGTTAATAGTATCCAGTCTTTTTTCTTTCCTTTTTTTTGTTTTTTTTTGTTTTGGAGTTTGGCAAACGGTGCTGAAAACTCCTCAGTTGGAAAAGAAATTACAAACTTTCTCAAGTTATTCCATAATATGGGATAAATAACAAGTGTATATCTTTTTAAAGCCAAAATTGCTGATATCCGTTTCTAAACTTTACTTTAAGATCTTCAATAGTGCCTAACTCTTTAAATTTGACATTTTTTTTTCAAAGTGACCATATGAATTGATTACTTGCTGTAATATTACCATAGTCAAAGCATTATCAAACCTAATTTCAAAATCTAAAAAGTGGACGCTTAAATGTTGAACTTATGTTAAAACGACTTTATCCTGGCAGATTTTCTGTGACAATTAAGAAACTGGGAAAATTCGCGACGTCTAATATTATACTCCTTTAGCTTGATTCTTACAAGAAACGCTGAAATGAAGTCCTTGTTTTAATAAAATTTATGCTGTCGCCCTGCAACTGTAAATTAACCTCATTAAATTTAGTAAATAAATCTGTTCAATAATTAAATCTGGTTTCCATTTCTTTTTAAAATTGAAGTCAAGATCTGATTTCATGCGAGTCACAATCGTAGACCCCATTTACACATCATGGACCCCCAAATTATTTTTTTGATAATGTGGACCCCTTGGAGGTCGTCATAGAACTCTGGGGGTCCATATAGACCACTTTGGGAATTACTGCTTTAGAGGTTGTTGTTACTTATGCCACCTTTCTGACACAGTCAGATCGAGGCTACGAAATTCATCGTGGCAACGGACTAGATCTACGCCTGTCGTTAACCTAAGCTTTGAGCCCCCTTGAAGGTGACAGTACGATTTTTCTCGCACAACACGATAGATGGAGACACTGTTCGGACCCACTGATTTAACGAGCACGTTCTTCATGTGTACTCGGAGGGCATTTGGTGGCATCGAACCTAGGCCTTCCGGTCTGGAGTCCGATGCTCTAAGAGGTTTATTTACAGACACAAAGGGCGACTTGGACATATACCAATATTTGCATTTATTAGGAAAACGTTTTAGGTAAATAATAATTCTCTCGAATGATTGACTTTTAGAGAAAACACTAAAAAAGCCTGGGTGGCATCTAACACATCTGCCTCCGGCAGACACCAAACCCTTCATGCAAAGCTCATTGTTGGAGCTCACAAAATTCTCTCTTCCAAAGACAATCACAGAATTCAAATCACACTTAGCTCGCTGGCGGAGCTTACCGACTTCTCCCTTTGAGAGACAATCACTGAATACCTAGTGTATCACTCGCGCAGGCGCAGTACCTCAGGTTAGACTCGTTGCAATCTAGCGTTCTAGAATTTGCCTTGAATACGTTATACTCGGAAGATTTAACGTGTTTGTTTTTATTTTATTTATAATTTGCGTTATGCACTCCAAAGCAACATAAGTGCTGTCTGTCGGAAAAATGCCTCGTAATTTTTAATCTAGTTAAAATAAAGAGGACGACATCTGATCTAGCGCCTCCCCCCCCCTCCCAAATTCTACACTAAGCCAACCGAATATCTTTGAGTGACAAATTTAACCTTCATCAGCTCCTCTACACGGTGGGTCTTCAGTAGTTTTAGGTTTCGAATCCGTGACTCGATAACCACTCAGTTTTCGTGGTCAGATTTCATGCCATCGACCTCTCTATGCGACGGGTCTTGAATTGAGACAGGACACGAACGCATGATTCGACAGCGATAACAAAGAGATCACGACATTGCGATCATAACCACTAGACTGCTCTGACCTCTGTCCGAATTAAGGAACAGAGATGCGATGGCTCTTTTTGAATTTGCTAAAAGCAAAGCATCTGCTAAGCAAAAGGAAAGTAATTTTTATTCATAAAAGTTTACGAGATAATTTTCTTTTATATTACGTCACAATTTTGTTTCGAATATTTGTTTGATAAAGTCTTGGCGAGATAGAGGTATGAAATAAAGAGTAGAGTTAAAAAATTTTAATGATGTACCCATATAAAACCAATACTGATTGTTGAATTAACATCTCTCTTTGAACAGTGGCGTAACGGAGAATATTAGTGCCCCCCCCTTGCAAAGTCAGGTTTTGGGCCCCAATTGGTTAAATACATACTTGGTGCCAGTCAGGCTTTGGGCCCCGAAGAACCCTGGATCTCCCGAAATTCGGGGGTTTCCGTGGTGTACATTACGCCACTGGCCAGCCCCACATCTAACTGTGGTTTCAAAGTACGAAATATGTTGCCAGTGTTAGGCAAATTTCTGAGTTCGGGAAATAGATATACGAAACAACAATGATTGAATAAGCAAATAAAACATTCAAGAACATTGCTGTGCTTTTAATGTGACGTTATTATAACCAAGACAACAACAAAATGAATTATAGAAAAAAGCAGCTCTTAATTCACTATAGACGAGATTCAGTCTCGAAAACAAAAATGAAACAAAAATTTAAAACCTGAACACTACCCTTCTTTCACGGCACGTTTCAAACCGAACTTATACCAAGAGAACTAACAGCTTTTTTGTGCATTTGCTCTACGTAAACATTTCTTCTCTACGTCACGTTAAGACATAATCCAGACTCTTTGAAATGTTCCCAGACTTTACTGGGTTCCTCCCTAACTGCAGAAATGTAGGCCTTGGAAAGGATGCAATTCAATATGATGATGGAGTTTATTACTGGTTTCTCCACTTCTACGGCTCTTTGGATACCAATTTACCCCCTCTTTATTGAATCTCAAGAAAACTTTTATCATAACCAAAAGAATTTGAGAATCTGACTTATATTTGAATCGCTGTTGAAATGCAAGCTACAGTAGTAATTCCATAATAAACATTTTTTTTTTCAAAAAAAAAAAATTAACTATCAAAAATGTTTGCTTGTTCTTTCCCAAGTTTGTTTCTTTGTGATAAATTAATCTTTGACCTTCTGTTGTCGGGGGTATTGTTTTCTGAAATGAATCTCATTAAAACTGATGAATGAGAAACGAGACACACAAAACTGTTTAATGATTACATGTACAAAATGTTATATTTGGGGTTTTATTTATTATATTAAAACGTAAAATGGAGTTCAACACATTAAAAGTCAATTCGTCGTTTTTTTTAAAATTGTACTCTGTGCTTTTTTTGTCCAATCTGAATATTTTATTTGTCAGTTTAATAAATAAATTGGATTTATAACATATATATATATTGAGAGGGTACAAAATGACTACTTTTTTAAAACTGCAATTGATGCTGCAATGGTCAGAGGAATCTGTATATTCTTAAAAATAATAAAATGTAATGCCATATCTGAAAGTGCTTAAAGTTAGTCGACTTCTATTAGAAGTTTATAGTTTAAAAAACTAAAAAAACATCCTTTTATAGGTAATCAAACTAAGTTGTAACTTAATCTTTTAGTCGTCAAATCTAGAATTAATCGCCAGATGCGAGATGAGATCTGAAAATGGGAAATCGTTCGTCTGATCGGACCATCAGGGTTAAAGCACAAAGTTATTAAATTATTGTATTGTCATCGGTCCTGGACAAGTGAGCAAAATTTCGAATTAATCCAGCTTTTTAAAGAATAAAATTGTATATTGAGTTCAAAGATTCAACATATACATACAAGTGAAGTTTATAAAAGGGTGTTATTGTTGTCGTATCCTTCCCGAAGGGAATAAATGAATGTTGCCGCAGCCTGTGAGACAGGTTGGATTTCTTAACGATAGATGGCGACACCACCTATCAAAACCTTTACAATTTAAGCAGGGAACTGAAGGGGAGGGAAATATTGTCCAGCAAAATTTCATGCAAAGATTGGAAGAAATTTCGTATGGTTAGTTTTAACAGGGAAATACTAATAATTCTAATAAAAATGATTATTTTTTTAACAACGCTTTCTGTGCGGAATTTTGCCCTTGGTGACCTAGTGGTCAAGGTCAATGACTTCTGGCCTACGCGTCAAGAGTTCGAGCTCTGGTGTCACTGTAGACCCGTCGTGTCGAGGGGCTGATGCATGTTGAATCTTTTGATACTGAAAGTCCGACCCCCTTTGTCATGGTATGGTAGTTTGAAGAGGGTTGCCAGCTAAGATATCGTCTTCACTTCACCGAGGTTCAAAATTGCGAAGTCACCAAATGCTCTCGTGTTTCTGTATATATATTTCGACATTAATAAACACTCACTCATTGTGTGTATATTTTTAAAATAGTGTAAATAATTTATATCTGAATGTGTAATACGTTAATATTACTTTTTGTTGTATTTATTCTATGTTAAAATTATAATATTCTTACATTATAATGGTGATTTAATGGAAACATAACGAAATGTTAACGATAGAGCCAAATAGGCATCATTTTGGCTAACATATTGGCAATTGGCTACTGATTAAATGGTGTAGTTGATATTCTATAGTGCCAACTGGTGGGGAGGTGCATCAAAGAGGATAGCGCAAAACCTTCTCCAGAAAAAAATGCATGTGCATGCCAATTTTCATAGTGATTGGTTGAACGGTGTTGGAGGAAGTGAGGTCATATATAAGAACAACCATTTATATACACACATGGACAAAAAAAAATTAACGCGCCAAGAAGGAGTCGTCAAAATGAAACAAAATTTTACATACATAATAACTACTTTAATATAAGTAAATGATTAGAAAATCAAATAAAAAGAATCATTTATTTCAGAGAAAAAGGCAAAGGATTTAATAACCTATTGAACCCCCTCTAACGCGAATGTATTATGCGATACGATTGGGGATTGAAGCATACAAGTTCTGTATGATGTTTTGAGACATTTCGTTCCATATTTGCTTCAACCTTACCTCTAGTTCGTCCAAACTCGTGGGATGCCCAACTCGCCGTCCCAAATGATCCCAGATAGGCTCGATTTGAGACAAATCTGGGGATCGATCAGGTCAAGGAATGGTAGTAACAGTGCGGAGACAGTCTTGTGACACCCTTGCCGTGTGAGGCTGAGCATTGTCTTGTTGATAAATGGTCTGAGAGCCGTTGCATGAGTGGCAACACATGTGATAGCAAGATGTCATGGACATACCGCAGGGCTGTCATGGTGCACGAATCAATACTAGGGGTGACTGTGTATTGTAGGCAATGGCACCCCATACCACCACACCAGCTGTGGGAGTGGTGTGTCGCTGTAAAGCAAAGGCAGGATTGAGGCGTTCACCACGGGGTCTCCACACACGAACACGACTGTCATCACAGCTGAGATTGAATCTGGATTCGTCGCTAAAGACGACCTGGTTCCATTCCGCTGCAGTTCAGTTTCCTCGTGCGCGGCACCACTCCAAATGGAGGCGTTGATGGGTGGGAGTCAAGGGTAGCACACGTAATGGGCGCTGTGATCCCAAATGTCCTTCAGCCAGGCGCCTTTGTATGGATCGAGAAGACACAGGGGCCCCTAGTGAAGGTGCTACCTGTGCCTGGATGGCGGCCGATGAAGTAGTTGGCTGTACGCGTGCATTTCTTACGATACGGTGGTCTTCTCAGGACTGGTCTGTTGAGGGCTTCCTGAGCCTGGTCTTCGTGTAAATGACATCTCTCGGATCCACTGGTCCCAACACCTCCTCACAACACAATCAGAGCGGCCTAATTGACGAGATACTCGCCTAGCTGACCAACCAGCTTCCATCATGCTGATGATTCTCCCCCTCTCAAACCGCGACAGCTGCTCATATTGTCTTCGAAAACGGCGTAATGGCATGTCTTCCTTTGTAAACAATTCAGCACACTTAAACAAGCTTTGGTTACCTGTTTTATACTCCACGGAGAACGAAAATAAACGCCCTCTACCTGCTATACATAATGCGCAATTACGATGCATTTCTAATCATTTGCCTATCTCCTGGACATGTACCTTCTTGCCAAGTTTCGTTACGATCCCCCAATTATTTCTTGGTGCGCTAATTTTTTTGTCCATGAGTGTATATATAAATTATATCTTTATATATGTAAAAATCCCGTGCCACGGTGTTTGTCCACGATGAACTCCGAATCTACTTAACCGATTTTAATATAATTTTTTGGCCCATTGTGTGACATTTTATCCAACTTAGAATATAGGATAGTTTTTATCTCAACGAATGATGTCAATATTTTTAACTACCGGAAATGTGAAGAATCCGGGAAACGAGAAAATTCGCAAAATGCTACGATGCGTGTGTATCGAAGGAAACGGATTTTGTTGACCTTAGTGCACGAAGAAGGAGTGCCCGGTGTATCTCTGGGTGTGGAATCCGAATTTTACATCATTTTTCAAAGCGCCAGATAATCGCGGACGACCGTATTTTACGCAGACCGTGGCAGGGTCTTACTTTCAAAGTCCTGATGCGCGAAAAGCTCGTTTCTGTTGCATTTCGAGGTGGTAAACGATAATCTGAAATCGAATTTTAGGAATTTCCGTAATTTTACCGGATAATGCCAGATGACCTTAATATCCCCGTTTCAGGGATTGAACTTGCAGGCTCATGGACACCGAAGGTAGGTCCCGATTGCGTCAAAGAGCGGGGAACGAGAATCTGAAATCAAATTTCAGAAACTCTCTTAACTTTGCCGGATATTGCCTGAATAAGGTGGAATGGCTTAACGTTCGAGTCCCATGTCTGGATTTTCATTCTGTCTAGCGGCCGAATTTGCAAGCACTGAGATGCCGAAAATCACTTCAGGGTGCGTTTTGTGGTGGGGAACGAGAATCTGAAATTGGATTTTAGGAACTTAGTCGGATAATTTCGGTTGACCGTAATATAATATTAAAAACATGGTAAAAATCAGCTGTATTTACCTATTGTTGTTTCCTTTCCTTCGGGAAGGAATGAAAGTTGCCAGAGCCTGAGACAGGTTGAACTTCTACACGATAGATGACGACACCACCAATCTCTACTTCCCCAATTTAGACAGGAAACTGGAGGGGAGGGAAATATTCTCCAGATTCCTGCACCCGTGGTTTCTGCTGCGACCGCCCACAAGACTTTTGGACCCACTGATTTAACGAGCACGTATTCCGTGTGTACTCAGAGGGTATTTGGTGGCTTCAGATTCCGAACCCAGGCCCTCCAGTCTGGAGTCCGATGCTCTAACCACTAGGCTACCAACGGCCCCTCATTATTTAACTCATTTTAAAAATCAAATCTTTATATGCTGTTACTTAACAACTTTGTAAGTAATTCATATATTCTATTATACTCGAACAGGATATGAATAAAATGCAAAATTAAATATATTATACTTTGTTTTCTGCTTAATTTCAATGCTCCGAAATTTTAAGCGAAGATTAATTTAACTGGATTTAATTGTTCAATATAATATTAAATCAACGTATTATCACAAAGCCACAGCAGCGCGTGTGTGGCTGGGTCAGCTAGTCTAATATATAAAATTCTCGTGTCACAGTGTTTGTAACCAAACTCCTCCGAAACAGCTTGACCGATTCTTAAGAAATTTTGTGCATCTATTCAGTAAGTCTGAGAATAGGACGTAAACTGTTTTTCATTTCGATATTGCAATTAATTGAAAAGATATTAATTAAAAACCCTAAAACGCGCAATTGTTTTCCCCCTGTGTTTTGTTTACTCGGCCGAACTTCATTTCAATTTCAGCAGAGTGAAAAGTTCCAACTTTTTCTACGTATTTAAAATAACAGTCTAATTGTTTCCATAAAACTAAGACAAAAAATAATTACAGAATCGGAAGTATCATTTATTTCATCACAATACGGTAAAACTTTTGTTTACAATATAACAATATTTGTATTTTTTACGATTTTTTTAAAAATGAGTCAAAACATATCAACTTCTGCACCGCTCAATCAATCGCCAAGTTGCCAACATGGTCTCCAAAATTAATGCCAATTTGAATCTATCGCCAACATTTCGCTATGTTTCCATCGAATCGCCATTATAATGTAAGGAACGGCGTTCCTTGCGAATCTTACAATTTTAACATAAAATAAATACAACAGAAAGTAATATTAACATATTATACATTCAGATATAAATTATTTACACTATTTTAAGCGTTCATTACACAAAATTTGGTACAATATGTTACTTTTGCTGAGTAGAGATCAGCTTAGGAAGGTGTTTTCAAAAATCGACCCACAAAAAAGTTACGGGGCGTTATAAATTTTAAAAAAATCCTATTTACCAGCTATAAATTTACAGACAAAATTTAACAAATATGGTTTTTTGTTCAGCTGAGATATGCAAAAAGCCTTTTTTTTTTAAATTTAATTTGCAATTCACGTAAAATTAACTCATTAGAACTTCTTTATCCTTCAGTGTGTATTGTTTTATTTTTCAATTCACCCGTGCGAAGAACGGATATACCAGCTAGTTATAATATATGATCAATAGTATAATAACTACTTATAATATTCGCCACGTTTTGCTTAAATTAATGAAAGTTACACATCATGCAATAAAGCATTCTTGAGAAGAAAACAAATGTCGTAGGCATCAGTTCTCTCGTTCAGAGGCCTTAGTTGCCATTCTAATGCATTCACCAACATATCCGAAGAAGATTTCTGTTTCGACGTGAGGTACTTTGCGAGAACATCAGCGGTATTGTGTGCCTTAAAGTTCTTCCTCTTCTTCACAATTTCATAAATACGTGATCCTTCTTTCGTTCCTCTACATGAAGTCTTCCCGAGTCATTTCCACGAGGCTTTCTAAATGGGAGGACATACCGTAATCTTCAGAAGTGAATCACGCCATAATAGAAACCCTTTATATGTGTAATTTGAAAATATCATATTCAAGATCTCATTGTCTAGTGGCAACATCTTGAGCTGTGGAATTCGGAAATGTTTGTTACATTATTTTAGATGTTGTAGTTTCTTTTGCTTAAAATAGATATTTGTAAATTATTTATGTGTTCTTTTTAGTGATAGATATTTCCAAACTCAAACATAATGACTTACAGTTTCATAGAATCAATAATTCATGAAAGAATAGATCCCATTTACCCAAAATAAAGCACTTTCATTTTATCCGTGCATTTTTAGAACTCAAAGTTGATAGTTCTGAGAATTTTAATTGATGGCTTTTACTTAGAAGATTTTGACTAACATTTTTCTAGAGCTTCGTGACAACAGCTGAAACCGGATCTCGTTCACGTGACTTAATGATTATTTATTAACGTCGAATTTCGATACTACTCGAAGGGTTTTAACGACTGAACTTCGTAATATTGACCATGGTTACATGATGAGTACGACATTTAAGCTAGAAGTCCACTCTCAAAAACATTCACGCAGCCCCGACGTGGGGACTTTGAACTTGACAGATTACGACAAATTAGCCTTCTAACACAGTGGATCTTAAGGTATCCGACTACTTGCGACAACTTTTTTTTTAAAGAAGTTATGGGATTTTTGTGAGTTTTATATTTGCTTAGTACATTTTAAGAAAAATATGCTAAAACTAAGAAAAGAAAAAAAATTATTACAAAAAATTACATAAATAGGGCCCATTCTGTTCAAAAAAATTTACGAACAAGTTTTCAATTTTGATGTGTTGCATTGCTATTCATTTTTGAAGTGACCTTCAGGATAATAGATGTTTTAATTTTTACAAAAACTAGAGACGTGTTATGAAATTACTTAAAAATAATTATAGCAATTATATTTACATAAAGGACTGTAACAAACGAGTCATGGTGAAGGGTGAAAGATGCAGCTTCATGAGGCATCTACTCTTGTGCTAGGCTTTGCAGTGGACATACTAAAGCTCAACGGCATGTGGATGATCTTAAAGTTTACCCTCCTTGTCCAAATTTTAATGTGCCCCAAGCCACTCCTGCCCACATCTTAGCTTGTATTGGTTGACATAAGAGCCAACCGCTCTCAAGTCTTGCTACAGTTCTTCATTGTTTAAAAACTGATTAGTCCACGGGTTCATGGACTTGATGTTTCTGTCGGTCAAGTGGGATAAGAAAAAACACATAAATAATTTTAAATATTTTAATAATACAGTGTTTGATAAACATAAAAGGTTAAAACACTTCTACTATTATTCAGAACACATATAAAAATTTCAGTTAATTATTTTCAAAACTTTTTGAGCAATCACTGACCCCGTTTGATTATTTTCAAAAAATCACATTTCGAGTAAAACGCGTTTTAAAGTATGACGTCTTGCTTAAAGTAATGACATCTGCTTTTACTAAAACACTTGTAGTTTTTGTTCTAGTGAACGGAAAATAATAAATTTGGTATTTTTATAAAGCTAATAAGATGGTCTAAAATAAAATCGTATAAAAATTCTCAATTTTTGGCAAAATTCCTGATTTTAGGGCTGTTGGATACCTTAAGTGGCTCGTGAACTCAAACCCATGCTTCGACAGAAGCAATACCGACTACGAATCCACGACTTTTAACCTCTCAGATCTGTGATTGTGATTCTTGATCCGATAATGAAGAAAGAATATACCTGAGCCATGCCTATCTATGTTCTGACTTCCACACTGCGTCTTGTGTGGAAGTCTTGTCTACGTGTGGAAGTTTGGGGTGTCCACTTTAAACTAATGTAAAATCAAGCTCTGATTTGCATACATTTCTCTTAAAACATGATTAGTAACTCACGATTTGACTCAATCAACCCCTCCCACAAAGAAAAACTGTAGAATGAAATGTTATAATATAAGAGTTTTCTTTTTTTTCTGTCATGTCGATTGAATTGCATGTTTTCAATTTCGAAATATTCACCAAAGTTATTTCTATCGAGTCCTGGAGCCACTGATAATTCACAGTGTTGATTAGAAGTGGGCATTAAGTCCATCGAGGTCTACCGGTGGTCCACCAAGACACTTTGGGGTGACCGTTTTTACTGAGAGCTAAGATGCGCATACTAAAAAAACATTTATGGAACTACCAAATCAGTTGCACTGGAGAATTGGCTTTTAACAATAGATGCGACTGACCTACCTGTATCAATCTGCATTCTCAACGATGAATATAATTAAGACAACATATTGCTCCTTTTTCACAGAGACGGCCACTCAAAATCCAATACAAGATTAGCAGCTAGTAATTTAATACCGAGATATTCAAGATTTGTGGACAGTATGCAGACTAAGTTTTCTACTGACTGTAACTACTAGAACTAACTTTAAATAAACATGATTTATTTCCAATGTATTTTGAATTGTTTGATAATAAACGCATCATGTGATATTATTAAATTTGTGGATACTATTATGTTTGTATTCAGCGTTTTTGCTTTAAACGTTGCTTTAAGCGAAATTTTTTTTTATTGTAATTCTGTAGGTAAGTAAATATTCTGTATTTATTATTGTTGACATTTTTAGCTCACCACTTCTACTCCTCTAGGTGAACCGCAACATCTTGTAAAAATTAGAAGTAGACCGTACCATGTAAAAGTCTGCCCACCCTTGGTGTAGATGCACATTAAATCTGTTGTAGTTCAAAGTTCACACGTGCTAGTCAAGAAATTTGGGTGGTAACTCAGGTGTCGTCCTAGAATCATTTAACTGAGATTTAAATTTGCGAGGTTCATTGCCAATAGCCCTCGTGTTGCTTCGTAGTCCAATGCCAATAAACAGTCAAACATACAAGACATTTTTAATACAGTCTACGTGCTATTTTTGAAATTCCACATTAAGAACATAATTTTTTCATTGGAACAATATTTGAATTATGGATATTTTAAGTTGTTAATGGTATTACATATTTCAATATATGAACTAGCTGCATTGCCCGGCGTTGCAAGGGCTTTCTCTACTTTTATAAATTTTCCCTTCCTTTCGCAAAATCAGCATGCCCAATATTCTTTTTCGAAATTAATTTGGCTTCTTTGTGTTTCTTTCCCCTCCACTTAGCTAGGCGTTGTATGGGCTTTTATCGAGTGTATAACTTAATCCCCATAGGGATTTCCCCTTTCCCTCATGGTGCCAGAGCTTTTGTCTGGGTGTGTAAGCGTAGGATGTGAGTGATTGCTAGAATGATGTCATTAAATTTCCCCATTTTGAATCCCCCCCTTTTTTTTCATTGTCAGACAGGATTCTTTCCCCGCCATTTAACTTGGCCTTGCACAGACATATTCGAATGCCTAACATATAGCCATTGAAATTCCCCATCCCTTATCGGTGTCAAAACTTGGGTTAAGTGGCTGTTTTCTGTGAAAGATGTTACAAACTGTATTGTAATAAAAGAAGTAATATAAAAAAAATTAAGACAATTCCTACTTTGTTCAACAAAGAAAATTTTTGTAAATATGTATATACTTATGACAGAATCACAATATTAAGTGACAAAGTAGAAAGCGATTTTCCTTGCAATTTTCCGTTTTCCTTTCTATCTATGGTGGTGGATATTTTTTTTTTTGCATGTTACTATTCATGAATTGAATTATTCAAATAAAACAGTATAGTAAAAAAGAAATCACATTCTCAGAAATTAGGTCATCCTAGGTGGGATTCGAACCCACGACCTTTGGAATGGAAGTTCAATACGCTATCCATTGCGCTGCAGGAACACAACAAATGATCTTCCTTTCTATATATGCTGTTGGACTATTATTTTTGTTTGTTACTATTTATTCATTTTTTAATTTAATTAATGAATTAATTTTTGAGAAAAAACTGTATTAACATCAAGTGTCATCCCCTGCAAGTTTTAAAAAATGTATTTGAACTTGAATGGATGAATAGAAAGTATTTTATTAACGATTGAAGATTTCAACAAGATATATATATAAAAAAGGGAGAGTGTGAACTAATAGTAGGAATTGAAAAAAAGTAATAGATAATGGGGTTTTTTTATCAATACCTTTTAGGAAATATTTGTATTCAATCAGGCAATGCAAAACAACATTTCTTCTAAAGTTACATATTATAATACGATAAACTGCCAAAATATTGTTTTTTCGGAATCTGTTTGTTAAAATTACTAGTTTAAAGACTGATAACTTTTTTGGGAACTTACGTGTTATACCGTCGAAAAGTTTCGCCAAACGAAAAGACATCGCTAAATGCTTCATCTTTATTATTACTGGGTTCGAAAGTCTGAAGGAACGGTTTCCCTATTGGCTGTATATCGTTGCATTTGGCGTCTTTTGATTTGACGAAATTTGTTAGATATAATACGCAAGCACACTTTTTGATGGTATGATTTTTGTGTGTTGTGATATAATGCCACCTTTTTATCATGATGTTGGTTACTGGCATTGAATGCAAAAGAATTATACTATATTTCCTGTTTTGTACTTAGGCTCGTCTCGCGGTCCCGGCGACTGGTCCGAAGAAGGGGCGAACGGAGGTCCTCGACACTCGAGCAAACGATCCCAGGGGCGAAGGCACCACCAGGCCCAAGAGCCGCCCCTTTTGCACGACGCCAGACCCCCGGCGGATATGGAAGTAAGTACACGATCCCTAATTTAACTTTTTATGTTTCCAGATCTGTATTCTTTGTTCAGTAGTTAGGTTACAATACATATATATATATAGTCGACACTCGATAATTCAAACCTTCGATAATACGAACCTGTCGTTAATTCGAAGTATATGCTCGGTCACTAGAAAAACTCTTGATATTTCGAACTAAAAGAATACGTTTTGGTACACTCAATATTTCGAAGTAAAATCTGTGGCTGGCTAGACTACAACACGCTATAATTCAAAATTATCTTATAAAACTCTTGACCATTCGAGCACTCACAATCTGTACAGTTCTGCAGCAAATAGTTCTGCGTGTCTCTCCTGTAACGTAGCCCCTTTGATGATCATCTGTTTGCTACCCCTTTTAAGTATTTTCCGATTCCTCAGACGAAAAGATACTTTTATTATTTTCATTCCATTAAGTGGACAATAGACCAACCGCACCTGCTGTCAACCGTCCGTATCTTTCGTTTAACACATGGCCTTGCTACACATGTGTTCAGAAAGGATGGTCCGCTATTGTGAAGAAGGGATGCATAGAATTGTGTATGAACGTATTAAATGTATTCTTTTAATAGAGGACTTTTAACTTATGTATAATATTTATACTGTGTAATATGTACTTTTTAAAATTACTTTAAAATAATTTTATACATATATACAATTGTTGTTTTAATACATAGTTTCAAATTTGAATGTGTTAAAAAATTTCTCTTGGCATATTTTGGGAATTTTTCTACCCTCTTGATAATTCGAAGTTTTTATTGGTCCTTCCTACTTCAAGCTATCGAGAGTCGACTGTATATATATATAATATATATATTATCGATTGTATATTGATTGAGCTTGTATATATCATCGAAGTTTGATAAAGATTGCCTGAGTTTAAACTTTTTTCTGTTCATCATTTCCAATGAGCTTGGTGAGGGTTGATCAGAACCATTTGTGAATAATTCGTTTCACAAATGTATGCGCATTTTCAAGTGTCAAACAAACTGCGCGCGAACCACCTCCTGTGTTTCTGCAAACTCAAATGGAAGTTCATATCGGAATGGATTCAAATGTTGTTCGTTAGGTTCCTTTACAGTCTCAAACCCCAGACTCACACTGGTAGCTTAGAAGCAGAGCCATTGTTTAGCTGTAGATGTATTCCCTCCAAATTCTCTGTAGATCTGTCCAAATGACGATTAGATGTTCGTTATAAGAATAACTTTTTTTTTCAGCGAACGGCTCGGGTCACAACAAATATACACGCACCTTTAGAGAGCAGAGGTTCCGAAACTTTTTTGTCCCATAGACCCCTTGCTAGGTTTTTTGGTTTCGGGTAGACCCCTGCTTATCTAATATTGATTTTTGAAATTTTTTTACATTGTGTCTTTTTGACAGATGTACTACTACTTATACAAAAACAACTGTTACATTAAATAACTGGACAACAAACAAATGTTTTTTTGCAAGGGATGAATCTCTTGTGCTTCAATAACGAATTTCTAATATTTAATATCAATTTAGTCAGGTTTAATCCTAAATCTCCTTGGTTAGTAAGTGTCCAGCTCCTCTCCCTTTTTATATGTTTTTGAGATTCTCAAACTCACTGAAATTCCCTCTCACGAGTAAAAGCAATTAAAAACTTTCTCACGATATTCCATAATTCGTGACAAATAACAGGTTTAAAAAACTCAAAATTGGTGACATGCATTTCTAAACTTTATTTTAAGATCGTTAGGGTCTATTCTGATCGGTTCCTATTGTAATATGACAATTTTTTTCCAATGCGACTAAATTAATTCATCATCTACTCTGTGGTTTCTTGCTATAAAAAAAACAAACTCAAATTTAGCTTCAAAATCTGAGTAATGGGCATTTAAACATTGAACGTTGGTGAAAATGTCCTGACAGATTGATTGTGACAAAATGAAAAGAATTCTGGACGTTCAATATTATACTTTAATTTAATTCTGGAAATAAATGCTGTGTGTCAGTAAAATTTGTGCTGTCACCTAGTAACCACAAATTAATCTCACTAGATTGAGTAAATAAATCAGTTAAATTGATAAAAATCTGGTTTCCACTAGATCAAATTTTATTTTAAAGATTAAAGTCACGATCTGGTTTAACGGGATTCACGATTATAGACCGCCATTTACATCTCATGGACCTCAAATTATTTTTTCCCTGGCGTGGACCCTTTGAAGGTTGTCATAGACCCCTGGGGGTCTATATAGACCACTTTGGGAATCACTGCTTTAGAGAATTGATATCCTCTACCGACACCATGTTTTTAGACAAAGGGATTAGTGAATATTGAAAAATATTACGATTGTTTAGTCTCGATTATTATGCAAAGTAAGCGATTGATGTCAGTAAATATTATACATGATATTCATAAAGAAGTACACACTTTTCTGATTCTGTAAAACAGTAACAGTCACCTCAGCGAGCCTAAGGTAGATGTACTCTTTAAGTTTATGTCTCGTCCATATGAAAGGGCCGTAAGTAATAGCCATAGTATAACACGTGCGAGATCTTCCTAAGATAAAGATGTTCTATGCAATGTCCAGAAAGAAAGTGTACGGTCCCTTCTTTTCATAAGCAAACTGTCAAAGGATCCACTTTTTTGGATGTATTTTTGGTTGATGCCACTGTTATAGAACGTCTTGACAACTTCCTTCTCAAATTAAATAGTACAATTCCCGCAATAGCTGTCCAACATGCGAGATTACCTCGATGAAAATCTCCCTCTCTGATGGGTTGGATGAGCTGCGGACTACAACATGCCGCTCATCCAATGAGCATCCAGAAGTCATGACTTAACACCGTGTGATTTTTTCTTGTGGTTGTACGTAAGAAACAAGGTATTCATCCTATCCCTTTTGATTGTTTTAGCGGAGTTGAAACAGCGTACCAAGTCGCTATCGATAGGTTTGATTCAGGTGACTTAACTCGGGCTTGGACGAAAATCGATTACCTGCTTGATGTGTGCCGTGTTACTAAGGGTTCACACATAGAACATCTATGAGTGTCTCTAACAAAACTTTAAATAATCCCGTACAATTCTGTTGCAGGTGACTTATAATAATATCTTTCATTGTTCTTGATTTATGGTGCGTTAAAACTGGATACTTCTTTATGAATCCCCCTGTTTAAATCCCTCCACAATCATTTAAAGAACTAGTTGGAAATGTGTACACAAAGAAAACCTTTTCCTAATCTCACCTACATACTATATAAAAAAAACGTATATTAAGTCCGGAGAAAATGTCTCTTTTAAGAAATTACTTTCTTACCAACCACATTTGTAGAAAGATTTTGCCGCCGCCTCTTAAAAATAGTACTTATTACTTATCACCCACACAACAGATTGACTTTAGCTACCACCCACCCGAAAGGCGGTTTCTGTCTATCGCCCACTTAAAAGGGGTTTTATTAAAACCTACTCTAAAAATTTACTTATTATTTTCGATCCAGAAAATGATGTATATCTTTCTTTTAGTACAGTGGTGAGACGTACACCCCCGCATTGCGGGGGTGGTGCAGGATTCTTGGGGGCTTTAAACCTGACTGACGCCAAGTACGTATTTGAGCTTGGGGGTCCAAAACCTGATTTTGCAGGGGGAGCCTTAATATTTTCCGTAACGCCACTGTCTTATAATCTTAATTTGAGTACATATTACACTCTTTATAAGTCATTAATTTCAGAATAGGCTTTAACCACTTGCGCTGGCAAAATATTCACTGACGCGAGTACCAGAATGGTCGTTTCTGTTTCTGTAACAATAGCATGATGACGTGCATACCACGTCGAGGGCGATTCTGTGACAAAAGCATTACGACGTGCGTGGCCCGTCTTCCCAGCGCAAGTGGTTAAGTCAGGGAATTTAAACCTTTTTGTTGTTGTTGTGGTACACTTTAAACAATTTCAAAATTTGGCGGCATACTAACAATAAAATAAGTTTGAAAGAATTTTACTTGTCTGCAATACTTTTCCGTCTATCCACTACTCTTAGTTTATTTCTAAAGAACGGCCGAATGAATCGGTTCCGAATTTGGTTGATAATCATTGCTTTGTACCAGAGATGGACATTAAGTCGATCGCAGTCGACAGGTGGACCACCAAGACATTTTGGATTGACTGCTTGAACATTAGCAGCTGGTAATATTTTCCGAAATATTCAAGATTGGGCTTACAGTAGCCAATATAAGTCTTCTACTGACTATAATTATGAGCCCTAGACAGTGGCGTAACGGACAATATTAAGGCCACCCAGCAAAGTCAGGTTTTGGGCCCCAAACATAAATACGTACTAGGAGTCAGTCACGCTTTGGATCCCCTAGAATCCCTGGGGCCCCCGCAATGAAGGGGTGCACGTTTCGCCACTGGCCTAGTTTGATGAAAATTTTTTATTTTTAATACATTTTGAATTGTTTCGTAACAAATCATAATTTGAACTATATTTTTTATATCTTGCGTTTTGCTTTAAATGCGGTCTTAAAAGTGTAAGTTAATTTTATTGTAGTTATGGAAGTAAGTACATATTCCGTTTTTATTATTAGGTTGTAGATGTTTTTCTTAACTCATAACACTTACGCCACTAGGTGGACCGCAACACCTTGAAAAAATTTTAAGTAGCCCGTAACCCGAAAAAGTATGCCCACCTCTGCTTTAAACATTTACGAAATAAAACATTTCTATTTTTTTATTTTATTTACCATAATAATTGTAATAGAAAGAGGATTTTTTTTAAATAAATAGTAAACGAGAAATAATACCTAGAATTTACCTACTAGTGACGTTTTCTAGATAGTAACTTACTTACTAAGTAAGTTAAACATAAGTAAATTACCTTTAATACTTTTTTCAAGTTTCATAGTTCTAAAAAATTTTAATGTTCTGTAAATCTAGACTTTTAGACAATATCTGATTCACAAATCAGTTATTCTCCAATAGTTATGATTTTTACTGGATGTTTAAGCAAATAATATTTTGCCTTAAAATATTAATTGTAATAATTTTTTTTATAAATTTATGTTGTTAGACAAGGCTATTGAAAACTTAAAATACTATAAATAGAGGGCATTTTCATAAAATAGCTATGATATTTCAACAGATTTTTTGGAAATATTTTTTTTTTTAAAAATTAATTTGTTTAAGGAATAATTTGATAATAGATTTTCTCAGACAATAAAATTCATTAACAACTTTAGACATCCAAAATAACATTATGGAAGACGCATTCATTTTTAAAACATAAATTTAAAAATATATAGCATTGCAAAATTTTCATTTTTTTCCCAACACGTATAAGTTTTAATGTTATGCTCAACTACCAACAGATGGCAGCACAAAATTTTAAGGGAAAAATAAATTTTCACTGAGGAAGATGAAATAAAAGTGCATTTTTATGCGTTTTACTTTAACAGAACATCTCCAGCAATAAATTTTTTATCAAATATTCCCATCAATTTATTTTCTTATTGTTAATTTATTATTTGTCTAACAACTAACAAACAGCTCTATTAATTTTAAAAACAACCAGAGTAAAATTTTTTGGATAGTATTAACAATTTTTGTAATCATTTTAAAAGGAATCTTAAATAATTACATACAAGCAATTTTCAAAAATTAAATGCATTCTGCACATTAATAAAAAATATAAGCTATCAGAATTTAACCAGTTCGAATGTATGATTAGATTGAAATATGTTCAATTAAACTAAAAATTAAATTACTTTACTTACAACGAGAAAAAGTTGTCTTTGAGAAAAAATTTTTTAATGATCTTGACGTAATCGATTCCTCTATATGATCAAAACAGTGATTACAAAAATTGTTTCTACATTATCTAAGTTGTCTAATTATTCCAAGTAATGGAGACAGATAATTGAATGTACAAATGCGTTAATCGCTTTTTATAGCGCATGCAATTCGGCAACAAATTTTTTAAGTTTCCTTGTTGATGAGAGTGGAATGCTGCACATGAAACAGAATTAGCCTCAAAGTCACATAGCGCTGTGTGGAGGTTAGGAGAAAAGTTTGTTAATACTTTGACTGGGAAGCAGCTTTTTCAAAATTTACCAAAATAATTTTTTTTATATAATGCACCAGTTTCTAAATTTAATAATTTTTTAATAATGTAAAGTAAGGCGTGTTACCAATCGCCCACTATGGAAAAACCTTGGTTAAAAAATGAGATCATTCCATCTCAAGGAAGATATACAACAGTGTATTACGGCTTTAAACTGCGTAATCTGTAATCCCGCCAATTGGCGATTTTCTCTAGAAGATTTATAGAGAAGAATTATACGAAGCATCATAGGAAGAGGAGGAAACGTACTGAATGGCATAATGAGGGTAATTTAGACAGTGAAAAAGATAGACAAAATGCTATTCCATGCCTACCTAAAATAAGATAGTGGTTAGGTCCATTGTCATATGACACGAGTGGAGCTGCGGTTCTTGGCGTAGTGATCAATCTACCCAAAGAAATTATAGAAATAGACTTTTTGTAGATAACATAAGAAAAAAATACAATTTATATATGTATGCATGTAACTTTTGCTCCACTGGATTGTAAAAATTCCTGCATGGTTTCAACATACATTTTCGAAAAACTTGTGCGTGCAACAATTTTCGAAAAACATTGTAACATTTTTGTGTAAATTTTACACAAAAAGAGTAAATTTAATGATTCCTATAGAAATAAATTATTTTATATTTATATATATTTTAATGACTGTTTCATAATAGTTTTATGCTCAAATTTCAAAACAGGAGAAAGTATTATATTAAAGTAAGAGGACAGAAAAATTCCTTGTTCTACTTTCTATATAAAAAAGAAGAAAAAGAAAGAAAATTCAAATGTCAAATTTCATCGATATCGGAAGATTTAATATTTATCGTTCTGTCTTTTTCCATTCTTACGCGTCCTCGAAGATTTTATCCAAAGAATAAAATTTAAAACAAGAAAAGTACTACACACACACACACAAAAAAAAATTCAAACCGAATTTTTAGAAAAGGTCATTCTGTAGTTTCCATTTTAAAAAAAGCATCAGTTCAAAGATTTGATTTGAAGGGGGAGGGGGAATGTTCTATTCTTTTTCCCCTTTCCTAAAGATCGAATTTCAAGCAGCGCGCTTTTGTTTCATGCCTGAGAGTTAAATCAAATCTTTAAGGAAAATTTTGAGTTTTATGGATTTTACAAAAGGAAAAATAGAATCAAAGAATAGAAGTTATACTTGTAAGGAATTCCTTACAAAATATGGAGAGAAAAGTTATCTAAAATAAGTTTTCTTTGAGTTAAGAAATAGAAGTCTAATAACTATTTGAAAAGTAAAATAGAAGTATGAACAAAAGAATTATAATTATTAGAATTCAATGGAATTACTCGATTATAAAAAATAATTTAAAATAGTCAAATTATGGAGTAATGATGATTATATCGTGTCCTTGACGGGATCAAGTCAGATAGTACCATGATGACTGTTCTGGCAATCTGTTCTATGTTATCCCCCATAGAAGTTTGTTGAAGAAAACGGGACCCCTTATTTCTTTTAAAGCAGCAAGAATAGACTGACAGTCAAGCAATATGAGCCGGTGTTAGCCCTGAATCTGAACAACTATCGCAATTCCTATAAATTCTTCTACCATTCCCATCAATCTTCATTCCTCTGTAATGACCTGTTCCAATCCTAAGCAATGGTCTTTGTTAAATGGCGGTCTCCACTTGTAATAAACGTATTGTCGCGTTTATTGCTGTTTGAGGGCTATAGAAGGATTATCTGCCATAATCAGAACAATTCTAATTTATTCTCTTACTTAAATTGACAACCCAGGGTAGGAAATGCACACTTTTACTAAATATAGGAGCAAAAGAACTGCAGAAAGGATACTTAATTTGCTCTATCATTTTAGAAAAATAAACGAATAAATTGAAATACAAGGTAGCCAAAAAATCTGTTAACATTTGAAAATTAAATGATTCATGGAATAATATAAGTAGAGAGATAAGCACTGACACGCTTGCATTGAAATGACATGGAATTTTATTGAAACTAAAAATAGTACAAGAAAAATTGCCAACAGATACAACATGACAGCAAAACGCCAGTGATGCTGCAAGAAAATCTAAATCTGCGACGGATCTATACGCGTCCTTCCACTAACCCTCTGGGGAATTCTTTTGGACCAGCATTTTCAACCAATCTTCTCCGAAAAGCAGAAAACGTGATATGCAAATTAAGTTTAATATATATATATTCTTCCTTCGCGTGTTTGAGAATTAGTGAATTGAGAATAGATTAGAAGTGAAGTGAATTGTGAATAGATTAGAAGTGAAGTGAATTGTTAATAGATTAGAAGTGAAGTAAAGTAACAGTGAAACGTATACGTAAACAAAGTAAGAAGCCAGAAGTTGGATAATAAGAAAGTGATAAGTTAAGGTAACGAAGTAGCGTTAAAGCATAATTGCAATTGATTGGAAGACTGCCTAAAGTCAGTGTTATAATAGTAGTGAGGACATTAAGTATTTAAGCTCTAAGTAAAGTAATATTAAAGGTAGATCTGCATGATTGAAAATATTCTCCCCAACGCGAATCTCGTCTCCCTCTGGCTCTATTGCTGATTCGAATTATCTTGTTTAAAGTTGATTGTGTCTGAGTTGATTATAGTGATAAATAAAGTAATTGGAATTGGTCATGTCGTATGATCATTTAGTTCCTTCCACACCTCTAGCTGGGTCACAGGGTAGAAGGGATGTGAATGCGTTTCAAAATATAAATTGAGCTGTAGTCAGAAAGGAAACAGATGCACCAGCAATTGTGCGATGGTGACTTAACCAGAAAGGGCATTGTTTTTAAGGCTTTAATTTCAGAATGGAGAATCTGCAAACTGCAACTTTAGGATCCTGTTGCCAAAAGAAGAGTGTGAAAGATCTCGTGGGACACATCGTTTGGTGAGGATTGCGTGCTGGACCACGCTTCTGTTTGTCCAACGATAGTTACCGTGTTTGAGTGTGTAGCCAACATAGTCATGGGTTCAATCCTGCCGCATTAATGGAACACACCACCGTGTGAAAGCGTATCGTTGTTTGGGACCCTATAGCGTAAGTGGGTTTTTCCTGTTTCCTGGTAGCTTAGTGGTCAAGGCAACGGACTCGGGGCTGGCGTGTCATGAGTTCGAACCCAGTACCACTGGGGACCCACAGTGTAGGAAAGCTAAGCACGTTAAATCTGTGGCGAGCTCAAACGCTCTCCCGTTGATGTGGTATTGTAGTTAGGAGAGGGTGGTGCCAGCTCAGGTGTCGTTCGCGTCACTTGACTAGAGTTCAAAATTACGAGGTCCGGCGCCAAAAGCTAAACAGTTAATATTCACTCACTCAACTTTCGTGTTCAGGGCGTAATGATTTCCCAATAATACATAATTGATTTTGGGTGTGTAGCTTCGTTTATCCCCATTCTCGATGGTTCTACAATCTTCTGTATTACGAATATTATTTCAAAATAAACACCACTTATTGTTTGTTGCTATCTCTGTGTGTTTGCCGAATTTCTTCACTTTCTGTCTACTATGTGTGGTCCATCCCTATTTCTTATGAAGTTAAATGTCCCACTTTGGATTGTTTTTATTAGTTAGATTAGATGGTACACATTCAATTATTTTTTTGTTAACAGTTTTAAAGAATCTTTTAGTTATACAGTAGAACGTCGTTTATCCGAACGTTTATTACCCGGAGCATCAAATATCTGAACAAAAGTCCCGAGCCCAGTACCACTGAAGACCCGCCCTGTAGGGGAGAGATGCACGTTAAATCTGTCGAGAGCTCAAATGTCCTCCCGTTGGTGTGGTGTGGTAGTTAGGAGAAGGGGTGTCAGCTCATGTGTCGTCCGCGTCACTTGACCATGGTTCAAAATTACGCGGTCCGTCGCCAAAAGCCCTCGTGTAGCTGAGCAATGCGACGTTAATATTCAGTCAGTCAGTCAGCCAGCCGAACCAAAGTCCGGATACGTTTTCGAACAGTGCAATGCTCAACGGTTGTTTCGAGTGAGGCCAATAGTGACGGGAAAACTCAAGGTAAGGGATATTTGGGGAATTTCAGTTGTGTGATTTAGTAAACATCTGCGTAGAATATTAGGTCAGTTTGTTTCCAAGGGAGGGGTGTATACATGCTCTTTTGTTGAGTTGTGAACTGCTACGGCTTCGAATTCAAAACGGAAGCTCAACGTTTTGAACATAGAGACAAAGCTTAAAATATTGAACCGTCTCGCGGAGGGAGAAAGTGGAGTGTCTCTAGGCACAGTTGTTGGAAAGTCAACAATTTCTGACATAAAAAAAAAGTTAGAAACCGTTTTAAATTCTGCGTCAAAACTTGATTCAGAAGATGGCGCGAAGAAAAGGAAAACCTTGAGGGAAGAAAACGATGTTGTTCTTGATCCTGCATATAAGAAGGCGTACAATGGTACAGCGAAAAATAAGTTATTATTTCCACAATAAAGGAAAATTGCGACATTTTCACCTATTTTCCTTTTTCTTCAAGCAAGTTTACCGCATATGATGATTCAATATTCGATTTCATATACTCAGTTATCGCACTCAGATCGCATTCAGTTATCTGAACGGTGTCCGGTCCAATTGATTCGGACAAACGTCGTTCAACCTGTAAGGGATTTCTGTAATAATTAAAAATAATGCTAAAAGAGTGTAAACGTAAATAAAAATCCTGTACATCGACAAAAAAATTCAGTGTTATTTCATTACAAAAATGGGCAAGTCTTTATCACGGGTACAGTTAATAGTGGTCGATAAACTTCAGCGTGTTGATTGATTAATGGTGGAAAGAAAATAGCTGTAAATGTTGGAGTTCATAAATGTTTAATCATTTTATATTAATACATTAACTCCTAGTACACTTACTCTGTGGTTTAGTAACCATGGTTACCGGTTGCGCATGTTAACAAATTGTATGTAATTGAAACATACCCACTTCAGTATGGGAGTTGTGCAGTGGCGTAACATTACAACACCGCAACCCCCGCATCGAAGGGGCGCAAACCTATGTTAAAGATTTGCAATCATTTGTAAAATCCTGCTGTCTCTTATAATTAAATACGAATCGCAAAAGTTAAAATTTTTTTAAAACAAAAAGCTTTGAAATTTTTTATTACTTT
Source organism: Trichonephila clavata (assembly GCA_019973975.1). NCBI lineage: Eukaryota > Metazoa > Arthropoda > Arachnida > Araneae > Nephilidae > Trichonephila > Trichonephila clavata. The sequence continues at coordinate 109 of BMAO01035492.1, read as the reverse complement.
CAGAGTTTCGATTAATTGAATTATAAATCGGTGTTTTTCATTGAAGTTTACTCCGATATATTTAAATATAATCCAATCTAAAATTATATATACCGTAAAAATCCAGTGC
>BMAO01035491.1:0-19971 GCA_019973975.1 Trichonephila clavata | reverse complement strand
CGAAAGATAAGAACTATTTTACATTTATAAAAGCACTAATCAAATGAGCTTTTAAATTTGTTGAATCAAATTAATAATGGCGAAGAAAAATGTTTTGCTTAGGATACGCAAATGCTTTAAATTAAAATCTTATTTAATTATTCGCATATTTGTTTGTCCATAACTAAAACTGTGCTTCTTTCTTTTTTTTCTAAAGTAACAATAAAAGCATTCAGATCTTCTGCTCTTCCTTAGAAGTAGTTATAAATTAATGATCGTCTTATTTTGTTTGTAACATAAAAGCAAACGATTGAATAAATAATGAGTGTTCTGATAAAAATAATTGTTTCTGGTTTTCATAATTGGAAACTTTTATTTTTAAATTTTTTAAGGAGGATGGTTATAAAAATGTGCTGCATTGTTTAAAAATATTTCGAAAGATAACATTGTAAATATGAGTGTTTGTTTTAGTAGAATAGTTTTTAAAATAGCTACGAGAAAAATAAGAAAATGACAAATACCGCAATATTTTGAACAATAGTATGTTTTTAGACGTAATATGTGTCAATTTAATGGGCATAATAAACATCATTGACATCCGACCTAGTAAGGTGGTTATGACATTCGCCTTGCAATTAAGTGGGCTCGGGTTCAAATCCCGAATAAGGTATAGATGTATCTTCAGGAAAATAAGTCGTACTTTGGCCTGAAATCGATTCCCGTCTTGAATGGAATTTAGCGCACCAATTCTGTGTTCTATGATAGATTTATCATTTGTAATATAAGTCTGTATTCTTCTCTGTTTGTATTCTATGTTTCTGTTCTTCTATCTTCCTTATGTATCCCAGTATAAAACACATGATAATAACTATATATTGTTATCTTAGAAGAATGCCTCATAGATGAATACGTTTTTTCTTCGTAATTTTTTTCAATGCCCGAGAAGTTTTTAATGAAGTATTCTGTTTTTCTTTGTTGCTTTTGTCCTATACTGCGGTGAAAACTCTGAACACTACGTGCATTAATTTACTATGTAAACTTTTAAAAAATGTTGAATATATCCATACAATGATCATTTTTATGCACAATACATTAAATGCACATGCTTCCTATGAATGTTTCACATGTTATAGAGTGACCCCGGTTGCATAGTTGTAATTGTTGCTAATGCCATCTGTCTGAAGTAGTCCGATAGAGGCCCACGAATTTCATTAGGGCATCGGGTTAGATTGTACGCCTGTCGTTAGCTGTAGCTTTGAGCACCATGCATATGATAATGCAATTTGGTTGGGTTCCACCCCAATTTTTTTAAGGGAAATCACCCTAGGAGTGGTCAAGGGCTTCCGACCTATCTTCCCCTTTTACGAACCTTACGAGAGGACTAGCGCTCGACGGGTATTTAGAGTACCCCCCTGCTGCGAGGGGGGGCACTATGCATTTTCAAACATCCATACCTTCTCCGGGATAGGAACCCAGGCCTTATGGAACAGCATTCAGCGTCGCTGACCCCTATACAGAATGAGCGACACTGGTTACCTGGTTTGTCGATTGGCAGTTTCAAGTCCTATTGTCACTGAAGGTCCGCCACGTAAAAGGGGTTGTTGCATGATATGTCTGCCATGGCTCAAAGTCCTTCAATCGGAGTGGTGTGGAAATTAGGAGAGTGGGGTAACAATTCAGACGTTCTCTTCATCACGTGATCAAGATCTGTCGCCAACAATCCTTGTGCTTCTTTCTAATGTGGTATTAATAAATATTCACAAACATGTGTTAGTGTAACAAATATTTTTATCGGATAACGTATCTATATTTGCTTGTAACAAATCGAAGTGTTAATTTTATCTCGGCGTATTTAATACATTATAGTACAAGGATGTTACTTGAATAGTATTAAACTTCATTTTCTTAGCAACGATTTGGAAAAAGGATTCATTCCTAATCACTACCGTCAGTTGTTCTATATGGAGAACAAGTATAACTAAATTCATCTCTCAGATAAGTTTGAGGTAATTTTAAACGTATTATAAGAAAATGCATTTAACTAATGACCAAACCACTTTAACAAAATTATTTTCAAACAATATATATTTTTAAAGTCTTAAATTTCGAGCTGCTTTTAATTATTATCTACTTAACAAGAGGGGGAATTTTTATGAATAATCTCTATCATACAATTGTTTGTTTTGTTAGTGTTGTTCATAAATTCTAATTATTGCGCTAAATGATACGTTTATAGTTTTTAACATTGTCACAGACAATTTTAGAAACTTCCGTTTCTTTCCTTTCAAATCCCAAAAATAGTTTCAAATTTAAGAAAATTGATAAATTTCTTATTTATTAAAGAAGTCGTTACATACACTGTAACCGTTATTACATCACATTATTTGCATAATTGTGTATTTAAATGTTTATTGAGAATGTATTGGTTGACACAACTGCTAAGCAATTAATTTTGGTGAACTAATATATGAGAACTAACCAAACAGAGTTCTATACACAGATTGTAAATGTAGGAATCACTAAAAATATGGATTGAAACTTGAAAATCTCTTGATAGATTTTCTGACTGCAGATGTTATTTTTGGCTTACAATTTACATACGCAGCTTATGTTACTTATCAAATTATCTTGATTATGCTACACATAATTTTTTATGGTATGGTGTGTTCTAGATAAACCTTTTTGCAATTATGATGTATGGGATTTGAATGCAAATAATAAAATCCAGCTAAATAACATTCAACCACAAATCATATTGAAATACCAATTCATCTTGCTGTAAGGGAGTATATATCAACAATAATTTTGGTGTTGAGTTTCATTTTTATACACATTGTACTTGAAAACTTTAACACATCAGAAAAACATGCATTAGTAGTATATAAGAAAGTGTTTACAAAATTATATTTTCCCTAAATCAAAGCTTTATTTGTATTCAAATAATTTTTGTACACCGCTTTTTTTCTTTCAAATAGAAATTGCGATGCTTTCTCTTTCATGCTTTAATAGAAAATACCATTTAGTCTTAAATGGGCAGTTGCCCGAACTACGACCCTATGTAATGAATATAAGATGTCACTTACTTTAAATGAAGTTCTGAATCAAAGAAAATCTATTAGCTTTTGTAGATGTGATGTAAACAATTTCATAGATTTACGTTTGCAATTTACTTCTCTTCTTAAATACAAATTATCATTTCAGAATGAGAATGAATTTAACTATTTTTTACAAAAATATCAGTAATATAAAAGTATTTTATATTATTATGATTAATTTATTAACATTTTACGTAACATCCTCGCGCTCAGTTTCATTGTATTAAGAATAAAACAACGACAATGAACACAAACGTTGAATGAAATAAACCTTATTAATGTTCATTATTGCTATGTTTTTACAAGGCAAAGATGGACATGTTTAAAAGAATTTTAAATACCTATATGTAGTTAGTCTAATACATTTTCTAAGTATTGTTTGCCTAAATTTGAGGTACCATCTTTTTATAATTTCAGTTATCTAAACAATATTAACGATCGTAAAAAGAGTAATAACCCATAATTAGTACACATTAATAGAATATGTGGAATAACACACTGTTCACACTAACAATATATTTTTTTAAAATATGCTAACTATTTAAAATACATCATATTTATTCGACTTATTATAAGTTTTATTTTCAGAAGTTCATAAAAACTTTTGCTTGAGTGATAGAACTATATGCGGCCTGCGCACCTCTTGATTTAATTAGTCGCGTGTGGTGCACACCTGTTCGGATCGGCCCTGTAAATCAAGTTTAATTTGTATCGCTTAGTTACGGAGTGCTTCTTTTATTAGAGCAAATTCAACTAAAACTATACTACGTTTTCACAAATTTATTGAAAACAAAATGCTTAGAAGTCTCCCACCTAAAATAAAATTTTCATTATTGTGTTTTGAAGTCTGAGTGGGATAGTTTTAATATTTTAACATCGTATAATAAAATTAAAGCATCATTATTATTTATAATTCGTTTTGCTATTTTACTTCACACACGCGTTAAGCTTTTCCAATTAACATTGCATTTGGAAGAAGTTACTATTATTGTCTGATTTATCATCATTATTATTATTTTACAAATTTCTGCAAATAATATGTAAATATGAAAGTATCGAGATGGGCTATTTTTAAATACAAATCGGTGATATTTTGGGCTCATCATGGGATATTACAAAATACTAAGCAAATTTTGAAGTTAGATTCAATTTGTGTGTTACTTTTTAATATTTAATGTCTTAAGATGGTGCAAATATTTAACATAATTAAAATGATACATGTTTACACACACACACACATCCTATATTATTCTAATTCCATAAAAATGTATAAGCTAAATTCATTGAAAATATAAATTGAGTACGTAATTTTTATGTCACATGCTTAAAACATGATGGCATGTTCATGAGAAATTAAAAGGTTTATTTATTTAACTTTAAGAGACCGAATCAAATTTGAACTGTGCAACTTTAATTACAGCCAAATAATAGGTTAGTCTTCAGAGACACATCTCGATTCTAATTCGTCTCAGAACACCACACCCCACGTTCCTCTCAGAGACCAATCAGATAATGAAGAATATAATGAAGTACACGGACATATATCGCTAGGCCTGTTTTGTCTGTTCTGCCTATTTCCTTACCTTTATAGATATAAATTACAATATTTGAATTCATTATCAAATATATTGAATACATATGCATAACCCGAAACTATAATTATCATACGGATTTTGCTAAGATTTTTGTTAATGATTGTTAAAATCCATGTCTTAATCGATTCGTCATCATATGTCTCCTTAACGTGGTCCTTCGGTACATTACATGACACTGAGTAAATATGTTTGTAAATAACGCAATCAGAGAATTTTAACTTTTGTTTATATCACCAAATAATTTTATAATGACGAAGTAAAAAGTAATTCATTAGACTATTTGACCATTAGTTAATGTATTAAATTTTCAGTTAATTAATAATTTTCAGTGTTTTTTTTTGTTATAAATTATTTGCAACAATTATTTTGCTGAATTGTTTATGCCTTTGAGAGATTAATCATTTTGAATGAAATATTGCGTTATTTATATCATTATCAATTAAATGGGTAGAATATAAATTATTCTTTACTTTGTATATTAAAAATAATTTTAAATAAAATACAACAGAAATTTGTGAAATTCAGTGTTGTATTTTGAATTAAAATACAGATAAAATATCTATAATATATATATATATATATATATATATATATATATATACTTAAAGGTTTTCAGGTATTTGCGTTTTATATGTAGACCAATTTTGACTTATTAAAAAATGTCATCAAATGCCACCATAAGCTACTAATAGCCGAAAGCTACTCTAGTGCATGTTCAAACATAATAATTATAAAGATAGCATTTGGCGACATGTTTTAATTTGGCGAAATCGGTAGAAGTCTTGGTGTGTAAGTAACGATATGGAAATATACATGATTAGTTATTGTTTTATTCTTAAAAAAATGTATGCAGTTTGAAAATATATCAAAAAGAAAATGGGAAAAAATTGTTTTCTGTAATAATAGATTGCTGAGGCACTTTTTTGTATATTAGAAACCTAGCAATGTTTTATATATCTGAAGAAATCCTGAAAAAAATACGTATTGCCACTGGTAAAAAAATCATTCAAATAAAAAATTAAACTCTAGTAATAGTAAAATGTTAGAAAATATTAAAACGCAATAAAAAATATTTTTAACGCAAGTTTATTCAAATAAAGCTAACGAAATGTATGAAAGTAAATATGTCTTTTTCCTAAGATTCTGTTTAAAAGGATATTTTTTTTTGTCTGACTATGAAACGAAAAGGCTGATTTTCCATTTGTTAATGATCATTAAGAATTCCAGAAATTACAAATTAAATAACAAGCACAAATTTAATACTTATTCGTAGAAACTCTAAATCATACAGTTATTCAAAAAGAACATACTTTGACGTTATACATATATTTGGCTTATGAAAATCAGCGTATTATGTATTCTGGGAGCAAATGATCAAAGAGTACATGAATGGCACTTTCAAATTTGAATGCTTAGAACCATTTCATCAAAGCATAGATTTCTAACATAAAATATGAATTCGAAAATACGATCCCATTTATACATGCAGTCCTGCCATTTTTCAAGGAATGAAATATGTATAAGCACGCATGAAAATTTTATAGCCTTTTCAAAAGAGAGTTAATGTAAAAGGATATATTTTATTTTCGAAAAGGAAAAAAAAAGCCATTAAATTCTATTTGTTTTAAACTGCATGGAATAATAAAGATGTTCTTCGTCTGGAATACAAAGCATGTGAAGATCTTGGATTACTTAACAGAAAATGTATCTCAAATACCGCGAACCACAAAGCACTTTTAAAAAAAAACACTAAAATAGGAAAACCGAATTTTCTCCGTATGTTTGCTTTTGGAGTAAATCTCTTAAAAGTAATGATAGTATTCCACAGTCATATCCTAAGAAATAGAATGGATAAATTTCAAACGAAAACTATATTTTTCGGAATTCGAATATATATATTTTATAATCTTATATTTTCCCATGATTTATTTTAGATTTCCTATATTTTAAAATATAAAATATGCTTTACATCTTATTGTCTCAGTTCATGGAAGAGAAATCCCAAAGTAAAAGAATAGTTCTTTAATATCATTTGTCTTATCTTTCAAAATAAGTTGATCAATTTATCTATATTCTACAAAATACCAGACATATAAAACTTTATTTTTTTAAGTGATTTCCTTGAAGCCTTCAAAATAATTTAGGCTTCATTTTTAGTCGGTTTAAAACAATAACTTTTAATTTATTTAAAACTAGTAATAGAATTCTCTGCTTTACACATAGACGGCTGCTTCTTATGATCTTTTTTGACAAAATTAAAAAAGTTCACAATTCCATAAATATACTATCAACTCCACCAGTGAGTCATTTATTACATTTTCGTGCCCTCCTATTGCTGACACTTTGTTTTCCCTCATTAATAACAAAATGGGGCATAATATAAATGCGGCACAAACATGTTAGGATATAAGAAAAAGAAAATAGTGCGTAAATGACCGTAATTTTCTTAATAATTGCTAATTTATAATGATAATAATAGTGTATTCTTTAAAAAGTGCTTGAAACATTATTTTCCCCAAACATTAACTGCACAAAAAAGAATTAGATTAACGTGTATAGATATATGTCTAAGACACACATGGTGCGTATCTCACTAATTGATGTATGACTAAAGAAGGGCTTTTTAGTTATTTCTGAGTAGGTATTGAGAAGCCAGTTAACTAATAGGGACCATAGAACATTATACTAATTGATGTATTTCCTGTTTATAGTTGACTTTTTGTTTTCTTCAAAATTTCTATATGTCACTAATGTTTCGTTTATTGCATTTAATAGTGTATGGATGTAAGTCCACGTGCTATTGCATTGAAATAAACAATTTATAGATAATCGCGTTCCGAGTACTATATTTCAGTGAAAAATAATTCTATATTTTATATTATATTTAAAGTGTATTATTGTTTAAGGCATCAGACTACTTAGGACTACATTTGGTTTTTAAAAAATAGAGATATGGCGATTTTTTGTGGTTTTTAGATTTACAGGGCAAAAGATATCAAAAAATAACATTGAAACTTTTATGAAGCATTTTATTTCTGATTTTGGATGCTGTAAAATCCATAAACTTCATTCAGCATGGTAAAAGGAGTTTTGCCCATATTACAAGGTTATTCATAATCCTCCCCCGAGTATGTACGCGTTATAGTAAGAAAATTAAGAAGAATACAGCAAAAAAAAGCTAAGGAATACAGAAAAAATTATAGTTTTACTTAGCTTACAAAATCTTAATTATATAGCATACATGAATGTATAGTCCAGTTATTTTGCCACTATATACTAAACATGGTACTATAATAACAATACTGACAGCAAGTGTTATCCTTCCCATGTTATCTGAAGATTGGTATTTTATACAAGGCTCAAGGTTTCACTCAAAGAATATTATGTAAAAGTATGTAAATAATGCTTCTGTATTTTTTTTTTACTTTAGCTCTTTGAGAAACGGGGAGGGATTAATAAATAACCCTCTACTTTTCCTATTATTGATCAGCTTTATCATTGATTCCTTCACCTATTTATGATTTTGGGAGTAATCACATCATATTAAATAATTCCATTTTATTTTTAGAAATAATGACTTATTAGATACCTTAAAAGATGAATTTGTGAATTTAAATTTTGTCGTAAAATTCAACAAAGAAATTACACAGTTTTGACTGTTTTCTCTAAGCCTCTCTAGGTCGTTGAACGAAATCAATATATTTTCGTTAACGAAATTGTTGAAAGAAAATACTTTAAATGAAAAATACCAAGAGACTGAATAATTAGTACCAATTATAACTCCCATGATAGTAAAATCCACGATCCTTTAGTAATTTTAGAATTCATTTGATCCCTCCCTAGTTAATAGCGTTTGCCTGAATTTTGTTAGATACAATAATAATCAAATTTATTATTAAAGTGTTATTTCGAAAGCAATAACCATTCATTATGTATTGCAGCGAGTTATTTCGATAAATTTCGAAACAGGAAACGAATTTCTGAAAGGAAGCATAAATAGAAGTATTTTAGTTATTATTTCGAAATGCAGTTTTAAGTGAACTTTTCGTATAATACCATTTGATTAAGAGAATGCTGGTTTCATAAAAAGTACGATTCATTATTTTTTTGAATAAAATATTTTTGAGTTAAAAGTGAAGTGTGTCTAAATTTCTTTATTAATTTCAGTTTTGAAACAGTATATTTTTACCGGATCAATTAGTACAGAAAATATGATTCAATACTATCTTAAATATATTTCGTTATATTTCATGATAAGTTATTTTTCCTGTTTTGTTGTATATAACCTCTTCCTGCACATTATATTGTTAAATGAAAATAGTTCAGATATTTCTTTTCATTTCGAATATATTTTTTTCACATATATATGTTTTACATCATAAATGTATAAAATAAAATTTGTTTCAAAATCAGAAAATTCTTTCGCTTGTGACTTATACGTGAAATTGAATTAGTCTTGGACATATAAAAATAAGATATATTAAACAGAAAAGAATATATGGATAAAAACTCATATAAAATGAACTTACTGTTGTATAAATCAGTACATTTGTTTTTGAAAATTTTAGCTTATATTGCGTTAATGATTTTCCAAGCCATTCAAACAAATTGTCTAAGCATGAAAGAGAAAAAAATTATCACTTTTAAGTCTAAATATGAGAAAAAGAAAAATGATAGATTGCTTAAAATCTTCAAAATGAAACTTACCTCAAGAATTTGGAGTTGGATCAGAGAATTTGAAATCAGAGTGCTAAGTACCACAAAATCTTGGTTCGTAGCACTCTGATTTCATGTTAGCTTATATGATAGCCAAGATGCGCTATATTACTGCAATATGGTTACCTTCATATTTTTATCGTGAGGTGATGTGGTTGCCATTGAGATAACGTATATCATAGTTCATTTTTATTGGGATTTTTTCCACGGTGACTCTATTAATTTCAGATGATTTTAATTTGATTTCTTTAAAAATCTAACCATTTTTTCTGTGCAATTGTTCTTCAAGATAATGATACGGTCTACTGTTTTATTTTGTGTCATTTTCAAGTATGGATATTTCTAATGTCCGTGGTAAGTACCAGAATATTTTTAAGCAGTATGAGGGTTGCGCTTTTAATTATTGCTAGAAATTGCATATTTCTACTTAGTTTTACTCATAAATAATGCATTTCTAAACATTCCTTGATCAATGAAATTCATGAAAGGAATTCGCAGTCATTTGAATATTGCAAGTTAGCAGCAATTATTAATTGCTATTCATTATTGATTATTTTTTGTGTTATATAATTATTGTATGTGTGTAATTTAATATGATTATGCAATACAATTATTATTCTGTTAATAATTATTATTATTTTATATGATTATCCTTATATATACGGGAGTGATCAGAAACAAAGGTTACAAGTCGAATAAAGAAATATTTATTAACAATAGACAAAAAATACAAAAGGGTGTTATGATGCCAACGTCTATCATATCTCGACATAATCACCAAGTCTATTTAGGCATTTATCGGAACGCAGAACCAACTTGTTTAACCCATCTTGGGGTAGAAATCAGGTTTCCGTCCATTGAACCAGGTCTCGGTGGATGTTTTCGCAGCACTGTCTTGGAATAAAGCAGCACATCAGAATCGATATGCTGCACGCTACCATAGCTCAGACGCACCTTTGACGAGATTTCACTCAGTCAGATATTCTTACCCGTTGATCATTTTGAATCATTTCTTCAATTCGTGCAGGGTTGGTTTTTGCTGTTGGAGAACTTGGACGGCCGCTCTCTACCACATTGCGATTTAAAAAGTAGCACCATTTCATTACATGTTGTCCGTTCATTGCTTTTTCTGCATATACTTCCACTATTTGACCGTGAATGGCAGATGCGGACACATTCCCTGCCCATAAAAACTGTATCATGGCTCACATTTCCAAACGAGACCTATTTCAATCGTATTGAACCGTCTGAGAGCTTGCACTACTTACCTGCAACCAGCTGTGGGATAAGTAGCGTCATTTGTCTCCACTCTGGGGAAACAAACTTTCTCCACATTTTGCCGTTTTTAAATACTGCAGCGTGTAACCTTATTTTACGATTATCCCTTATAAGTATGCTTATATTATGTTGTTATTAATTATTAATCGATATTGGTTATTTTAAAAATATACAGTAATACCCCTAACTTACGCAATAGGTGGGAATTAGTGATAACCGCGTAAGTCAAATTCGCGTAAGTTGGGGTATAATTTTGAACATAAATACATATAAAATATCTTAGTTGGGACCGGAGACGGAAAAAAATAATAATTTAGAAAAATAAATGTTGCTATCTGTGCGTGTCACATTTCCAACCGACATTCGATCTTCAGATTGAATTGGGTTTAAAGACTCAAGTTTTTTTCAATATCTTGCTCTTGCTCATGCACTTCTAAGAGCTCATCAATTGGCAGATTCTGATTGTGGGAATTCAGAAGTTTTTAAACGTCATCACTATCCACTTCAAAATTTATTTGCCTACAAGGTAGTCAAATTCGTCAATTACATTATCCATTTCTAAGCAATTTTACAAATTTTTTCCTCAAAAACAGTAAGTGCGAATCGACGAGATTTGAAAATCGAGTAAGCCCGGATTCGCATAAGTCGTGGTATCCTAATTCGAGGTATTATTGTGTTTGTATATCCGTTATTCGAAATATATTTCAATACATTTCTAAGACGTCCTTTAAAATTATTTTTCCAAAGATTTTTTACAGTTAGGCCATTATCTTGGATTCCATATCACCCTACAAGAAGCCCATTCCGTTTACAAATTAGTTTCTTAAAGTTGCATCTAAAGTATGTTTTATTTTTAAGATAGACACAAGATAATAATATTTGTTGAAAAATGTCATTCAAAACAATCAAACACAAATTTAGCATCGCGTTTGATAAGCTGGTATATGATATCTTGTTTCTCTGCAATATTACATTAAAGTGAAAATGTATTTTTCAATCTTTCTTTTATTAGAAAAACCAAATACAAGGAAACTTTACAAAAAGGTACAAACTGTCTCCAAATAATTATTTTTCAATTATTTTGTGTTATTAATCAAATATGATACTTGTAATACATTTGCATGTTTGCAAGGTGGGTTACATTTATATAGATATCTGAAAATTATAGAAGAGTTTTCGTATATATGTAGTAATTACGGATTTGAGATTTAAGACATTTTGATATTGAGGTAATCCTTTCTTGAGGTGGATGTGATCGATGGAGGAATGAGGAAGCTTTTGTTCTGTAAACATACATATTTTATGGATACACATATTATACGGAATTTAAACAGCGCAAGGCAATTGAACTAACAAAAGAACATTTAGGACAGTTACAAAAGGATTCAATGTTTTCTCAAGACATATCAGCCTTTATAATTTTGGTTTATTTGAAGCTGTTAGAATTAGGTGATGTCCGATAGATGCAGGATTGCATCATCCTATTTTAATAACACTAAAATTTCAGTTTGGGGAAGGTAAAGCTGTGAATATTTCCCGTTAGGTGGGTAAACTAGAGATTAATTATCACGTAAAATCTTGGAGGGTCTTGATTCTAGATCATAGTGAATTAAAAACCTTTGAGAGAAAATTTAAGGAAATGTAACACATGCACACGCTCAGCATATTAGAGGAAGCACTACAGGGAAATCACCCAGTGCTTTAGATATTAACATGCATTCAAGAGTAAACGGCAATAGCTAGCTTGATCGGATATGAAACTTCGGTCCATAATAATCTGTGCCGATCCAGTAGGTGTTTGCAGATTTCCTCCATTACCACAGCTGGATGAATCTACAGTTTGATACCTGGGGCTAGGATTGCATCGGCAGCTGAAGTAGCGAACTTACATTGGGAGACTGAATCCTGACGATCTTCGTAGGAGGTCCACAAAGATCTTCCTACACCTGTTAAGAAAGAAACGAGAGAAAAAGAAAAAACACAATTTCTCTTCCCACTTATCAGCATGCGTCCGAGGTTGTGAACATCTGGTGTATTTTCAAACTAGGCGTTGTTAGTTCTATGAAACAGAAGGGACAAACTACCAAACAACAAAAGCTGTTTTAGCTCTTTAATTTATTGAACCATTCCTAATGTTTATACATTCTATAGCTTTTTTTCATTTTTTACATTTAAATTGTAATATATATTTACATAATAGTCTACGCAGGAAATTTTCAAGGGGGAAAGGGCCCAGGGTCGAAAGTCCACTATTCTTGTATCATGCTCCAATATGCCACCTAACATATTCTTTTGATTTTTTCAATTTTCAGGAACATAAAACAGTAAAAAATTAAATATTGAATAAATAATTAGCATTAATTAATAAAATTAATTATTACTAACAAATAATTAACTTTTTAAGTATTATATACATAAGTACTATATCTTTGGAGGGGGTTCCGGACACGGGAACCTCCTCCCCCCGTTGAGAGAGAAACTAATTTATATACATCTTATACTATTTAATGTACCTATATGTGTGCGTGTGAGAGAGAGTGATATGTTTTTTGTATAATAACTATGATTTAAGAAAAGAATTTATTGTATTTAATCCGATAATCTAAGAAGCTTTTCATAACGTTTTTTTCCTCTCCATTTTAATTGGAATGGCCCTCGTTCTTGGGATTAGTATGGGTGTAAATAAAGTTTTAATCTTACAATTAATATATGTCACAAGAATCTGCTCTCGCATGAATTGTATTAATGATGTGAAAAGCTTTTATAACTAATCTGTTCCCGAATGTGTAAAATTATTAATACGTAATCAACTAAGAGGATTAGTGGGATTTGAAAGGATTGTTTAGCATCCTGAAAAAAAATCATGATTATAAAATTTGCACAATTTTGCCTTACAATTGTCTGATTGATAAACTTAGAACATGATGAATGAATCATACATCATACACTTCCATGCACTTGAAGTATGTGTCTTTTAGTATTACTAAAAGAAAAATGGATTCATATTTCTTTTGGGGAAAAGTAAACTTTCTAATGAAGAACAATACACTATATTAATAACTATAAAAAAAATTCAAACATTCGATGAATATATTCCTGTTAAAATTGTATCACCAATATGCCTAAAAAAATCATTCTACATTGTTCAATGCCCATAGTAAGGTTTGAATAATTTCATATTTGACTAGAAAATGACTTAGAATTACCTAAGGATTAATAGGTAACCTGATCCAATGTTTCATCCGTACTAGAATAAAAGATTCCAGAGATTTAGAAGGCAAAAATTAAACTTGCTAAGTTTTTTTCAGTGATATATGTGCGTTAAATGTATGTTTTCTCTTTTTAAGGTTTAAAAAAAGCAAACAAAATTACTCCCAACACCAAATGCCTATTATTTTTTTTTTACTTGTATCTACTTTCATTTATATATACAAATGAGCTTTGTGTCTTAATTTTTAAAAATGTACATAAACTTGAAGAATTGATCTTCATTTAATTTATTTTTCGATAATTTTTTCATATATTTCCTTCCCTCAATACTGCCTTAACTATAATCATAAATAAATTATAAAAGATAATATTATCGCAAATTTTTTGAGTGGCTAAATCTTTAGTTTAAGAACGAAAAAAAAGGTGGATTTCTTCAAGTTAAGTCTTTCTGTTAAAAAATGTAGTTTTCATTATGTTAGCCACTAACTAATATCTTTGATCCTTTTCTACCTTGTTTGCTTAAGAATTTTCTGGATACTCTCAACATCTTTCTTTTTTTTCAAAGCATATATTTGCTTATTTCAATTTTTTCCCTACCTTTTTTGCATTGTTTTGTTGAATAAAATAGTTTTTGTTAAGCAGAATAATCCATGCAAACTGGAATTTAATTCTTAAATACATCTCTTTAAATGTTATTGTTAAATAGCTATTTTTAATTTTTCGCGCTATATTTCAGTCAGAGAATCTTTAAAGAAAACATTTTCATTATTCTATCTTTTTTCCACATTTATGATGTTTTTTTATGAATAGAAGAACTGTTTGTGTGTTCAAACCACATATTTATTCCCTCAGCAACATTTGTTAAAATCTTTGCAAAATTTTTAATTTGCCGAATTCCATTTTTTTTCCTGCTTTTATTCTAAAACGCCTATTCTCGCTAAGTCTATATGTTCTAATAATATGTGACTCACGTGGCTGCTGAAAATACTATTTCTGGCGTTAGTATACATATTACATAACCAAATCTTTAATGTCTTATCTATAGAACCTTTCAATTTACAGACTTAAACATTAGTCCATACAAGCTACGAAAAGAAAAATTTTAACTCGGATCACATAGGATTGCAAACGAAGAATAAACCCTGAATTCCAAATGCTGGTAGTTACAACCCGTTGTGGGATATGGAGTCCACACTTTTATTATCTTTACCTTTTGATAAAAATAAATTGACCACAAAATGTGTATGCTTTAAAGGAATTGACTTTTCAACAAAGCTTGTACAGACAGAAAAAGCGAGATTCCATTGAAAGAAGGTCACGTGTGGGTTAGACAGCGTATGCACGGAATACAGTCTCTTCCTGGGTGGTGGAGTGCCTCTACCCTATTACGTATTCCAACCGTTCATAGTAAAAAAGGGTTTTGTACGCATTGTTTATTCCGAACATTTCGCTTCGTTACGCTTGGGCATGGTAGAAAAGAAACCAGTCCAACCGAATACGTGACCGAATACGTAAAAACGTCGGCTAAAAGACCTGAAAATACGTATGTAACGAACGGATTTTTTCCTTGGGAATTCATGATGCGTTTGAAGGCAATGAGAGATGGAGAGCCTAAGGCTCTGTTTGGGATTTTATTGTTTTGTTATTAGATTATTTCCGTAGCCTGATTCTTCCTGCCTTTGATGAAAACCAAGTTAGACATATGTGGAAGGAAATATGCCGATGGTAAAGAAACTTGAAAAAACTGTCAGATCGATTTTATTAAACTCCTGTGTTTAATGCTTGGAGAAGTTTGGCATTTATTTCTTGGTTTTCTGTCTTTGAAAGATAAAATGCAGAAATTCTGTCAACTAAATTTTTTTCATGATTTGGTTCTATAAAGTTTCCAAAATCTTCTTTAATAAGTTACCGGAGATATCTTGAATGTCTAGTCTTATTCGATTTTTGTTCTATTAAAATATTATATCAAACTAAAATTATGATCACAACATAAGTTCTCAAAATTCTTCCAATAAGATAAGTTTTAAAATTAAATATGTCAGTTCTGTGATACACGTTTAACAGAACTAAAACAGAGTACACAAGAATAAAGTACATAATTAAAATTGTTTATTTCTTCAAAAGTATATCGAGTTTTTCTTAGCTTAAAAATAAATAAAAACTAGTTCATGCATTTATTTATACAAGAAAAAATATATAATTCCTTAAAATATAAGAATAAGGAAATTAAATGAAAAACAAATCAAAATGTACTAACACGAAATAAATAGAATTAAATGCAAACACTGTTTATAGTATTTAAATATTTGTTTCTCTTTTATAAACACGTTTCTAGATCTAAATGCAGTAAATTAAGCATACGAAATGTTTAAAAAAATCTAGCAAATTTTATTTAAATACCAGAAACTTTAATCATGGTAGGTTTTTTTACTCCTTGCTTATACAATTGTTTATAAATTGTAACCGAAAAATATCTTATTAGTTCATTGCGCTAAAACATTCGTTTCACAAAAAAGTAATAACAAAAAATAATCAAGTAATAAAATTAAATTGTTTATTTAATTAGTAAGTTATTCACAATTTCCGTACGATATAATAAAGAAAATAACTAATTGAGTAAACGTTGTTTTTAGAAACAAATGGAGTAAAATGTAAATGTAAAATCTAAATGATATGTGTAAATATATTTAACTCATTTTGCATCTGCTATTTGTTTGAGCACAAGTCCATTGGGGGAAACCAACAAATTATATATAAATATATAGATTTTTATTTAAAAATAATAATATATTTGCTTTTTGAAAACCATTAAAACACAAAATATAAAGCTACTTGGCCATTTTGTTTTCTGTGTAACAAATAAGAATAATTTCAGTTTTCAATTAGATTGGTAATATATTTAACATTAATTATTAATTGTCAAATAGCTCAAATGAAAGTATTAAAATATTTTTTGACAACAACTTTCTAAAAAAAACCAGTAATGTTTAAAAGAATGCAAGGAGTAATGAATGAAATGTATTTATTTGGTAGTATTTAGCTCTTTTAATCAACACTTTCTTAAGGTATCCGAACACGTTCGGAGTACTTTTTAACAAAATAGCATACTAAAACATTATAAATGGTCTTTTAGGACTCAATACCAATAAATATTACTATTTAACTATCAAAATTTAAAATAAATTACCTGGATTTTACAAAAAATCACAATTATAAGTGAAATTTTTGAAAAACTTCAAAGCAGTTAGAGAAAAATGTAATAAACATATATTAGTAAAAGTATTACGAAAACAAACTAGATGCATTTATCTAAAAAATGTACTAAAATTTTAATTTTTTATTAAAATTTGAAAATTTTAGAGCTGATTGAGTAAACATTATAAGAAATATAACATTTTTTATGAGACCATTATTTAAATAACAAGCCATAACTCAAAAAGTATTCATACAATAAGAAATATTTTAGTACATTCTCTAGAAAATAACGTAAATATCAGGTTTAAAAAGTTTTATAGAAATACATTCGTAATATTTTGAGTTATCAGGCTCGCCATGATAGATTTTGAGCAATTTAAATGTCCACTTCTGGTAGATCAAAAACCCACTTCCGGTTTTATAACTTATAAAATTGATTGTAACTTGGCCTCTAGGTAGTGTAGAAACAAAATAAAGTATATTTCGTAAAGTCAAAAGATAGCTCTATTAAATAAAATAAAAAACAAAAATATCTCTCTTGACTGAATTTGGTCATTTCAACGTGTTCGGATACCTTAAATATTTCAGTAAGGTTATCAAACAAAAGTTAATATGGAACACTTGCTTAAAAAGTGGTTAAATTCTGAAATTACATAGGGAAGCATTAAACAATAAGTAATGTTTTTTTTATTTCAACAATATCTAAACAATATAACGTAAGATCCACTGAAAGAGAAGGTAGGTGGGTCTTCTATCTTTCTAATTAAATCATTACTAAAAACAGCCATAAATACTGGGGTTTTTTTTTGTTGAAGTATTTTTTTTTTTACATTAATATTACAACATCCGTAAATACCTTTTTTTATTTGAATAATGCAATATAATGATAAAGAAGCTTTGTATGCTTACTTATCGTATTCATTACTGAAGATACTTTGAGAAATATAATATTTTGTAACAAAAAAAAACATTTAAATATGCATAAACATAAATAGAATGTTTTGCTTCGTAAAAGTAACGGTACCAAAATTTGTGAAAATTCAAACTTTGTTATTAATTATTTTTTCATTGAAAATCGTATTATCATATAGCCAGTTAGTTTCAATTTTAAAGCACACTCCTTTATTAAGTTCAAAAATAAAAGACACATTGTTCTTTTTTATAATGATTCATTTTAAGAAATCCAAGGGAAATAGAAATTGCGAATGAGTAAGCTAACTTGAAATGTATTTTAATATATGCATCTAAATTTTTTTAGACTTTAAAGGATCACTTGCATATATTGTTAATAATAAATCTTATTAAAAAACCTACCACATACTATTTTCCCCATATTTTGAAATTTTAATTTTACACATGATAAATGCAACAAAAGTGTCCTTATCCTTTATTCTTAAACAAAAGAAGTGTATTATTCTAAGTAATATATCTTTCTTTATTTCTATTCCAAAATATAGTACAATTAGTTTGTTATCTTTCTTTAAAAAAAGTGCGGTTTTAAATAGTATTAGCATTTACAATTCAGCAGTTTTAATTTTTTTTCTCATTTGATTCTGCACATACATATCTTTTTATTTCCTCAGAAGAATAAATACATTAAGTTATGAAACTTTATAATATTCTTAGTATCTAAGAACAGTCATTTTTAACATTCCTTTTTGTGTGTGTGCGTGTATTCAATTGCATTCACAGTTGAACATACATGTTTCATACTTCCAACGAAAATGAAATTAAATTTAAAATTTTGTTATAAACCTTTTCTAGACATTTATATTTCTAAGAAAATTGTTTTTTTTTTCCCCTAAGTGAATCCTAATTAATTTATTCAAACTTATAAAACGCATAAAAGTAATTCCATGCACAAATGTACATTTCTGGGAAATATTAGTTATGCAGATTTGAATCTCAATTTCAATATCTTTTAGATTTGCTGTGAATTAAATACCAATATAATACATATTGAACATTTAATAACAGTCCTAACTTTATAAGTCAAGTTTAAATAAACAATCAGACCCAAGGCAATATCGAATCAGCATGTATATTCTGAGTTATACCCAGCCGTCAGTAACACTGATGATGACTGAATTCTTATTAAATTCCAAGCCAGCTGACCACAGCTTAAAGACAACCGTCTGCCACCCACACTAATAGTCATCCGAAACACCAAGTTAGGAATAATCCACGCTCCAATTAATCATGCTTCGCTCTGTAAATCAATACCAAGAAACCTTAAGGCTTCCATGAATAATAGGCGACCAGCCTAACGCGTGTGCATTTTATCGAGGTCCGGCATCGCATTTAATGAAGTTCTCACAACGCTTGGCTTATAATCTGTCTTTCCAGTAGCAGTCAAGTTACTCATTAGACCAAAAGAGAGCGAATGGTTTCCCTAGATTACCTGACAATGTGAGCATTCACAGGGACGAATTCTAAGGCTATTGAAATCAAGCAACTTTAATTAAATCTCCTGAAGTGTCTTTATTCTTCCTAAATTACATCTTTGTAACGTTTTATATTGACAGACGTCCATTCAGAAATCTAAGAATGGGAAGTGATATTTGACTTCAGTTTCGTAAATAAAGCAAACATATTAATGGAGGATTTAAAATAAGCGGAAATCTGAATAATGACACATAATTAATCGTAATAGAGAGCTTACAGGAGGATTGAAAGTGACTAGTGGTATAAAGGGGTTGCTGCAGGATAGTGTTATGTTTTTAATTTTCTTTGTCATTATGAAATCTATTTATAGTTTAGGAAATTTTGCATTCTACTGACATAGAAGAATGTTTGCCATATTTTATGTTATGGATTTGATATTAAATAATGTAATTCATTTAACAAACGATGGAAACATTTAAAGAATGTTTACAGAGGCATAAAAGAATTAAGGTATGCTC
>BMAO01035490.1:0-133058 GCA_019973975.1 Trichonephila clavata | reverse complement strand
TAATAAAATAAATAATTGTAATATATTTGGTGTATCTATTAGCACAACATTTGTTTTCGGAGTTGACTGTGGTATAACCTATCACACACTTGTACAATTTTTTTACTATATTACAAATAAGCATTTATAGTATTTGCCAATTTGTAGAAGATTTATCATTATTGATTAGATTTGTGCTTTATATCGATTTATTTTTACATAAATATAAAAGTCTAAAAGACTCATGAATATTGATATTATCCTGCTTATAAGTCCTGAATAAATTTTTCGCATTGAGTTACTTACAAATATTGACAAGATACTTGGATCAATTATATATTTATTGAGAATTAGGATCATGAAACCAAATCTGGCTTTATGTATAGACATTTGATTCAGTGGGATGTTGTTGCATTATACAGCCAATAACTGAGCTGTTCCTGCTCATGTTTGAACAGTAATAATAATAACATAATTTTTTAAGTTCTTGATGTGTTTTTGCTTGGCAAAATTATTTGGCAGTTTAATACATAAGTCCTAATTTGGAATGGTATGAGTACTGATTTAGCATTTCTTTGAAAAACTTTGAAGTAATTAATATTTTGCTCAAGAATAATTTGGGAAACTGAAAAGTTTCTTGAAATTTAGGATTTTCCTTGTAAACTAATGATATAATTAATTATCTTGCTTATAAGAGTAGAATCTTATTTGATTAGAATGGAACTCTGTTTATTCATGATAAACTTTGGTAACTGTTGATGTTTAATAATGATTTTAATCTTTAATAATATAATTTGGGCAAGCTTCTCAATGGTATGAGCACAAAAAAGTGTCAAAAAATTGTTTTTTTAAAAATGTTTAGGGCATTGTGAGGCCTTAAAATAGTATGATTTATACCAATACATTATGAAGTTTTTAAAAATATGTTATAAAATACTAATATTTAGCAATTTTAGTCTTAGTAATTATCACCTACAAATGTTTGAATTTTTTTTTATAAATTATTGTCTCCTTGGACAAAAAAAATGAATTATATTAAAATATGGGGAAAATTTTAGAAATTGTTTGAAACGTGCTAAATTATTTTCGTGAAAATTTTTACATATAGGAGCATACAAAATTTTTGTTAGCTAGTTTATTTTAGTAATTACAATTATTTAACATGCATCATTTATGAACATTTAATTTTAATATTACATGATTATAATACAAGTGAAGCATGTGAAAACTTTATTTTTTTAACAAAGAAATTCATTGCAATTTAAAAAATGCATTTTCATATTCTATTGAAAGACTATCGGTGACATTACTTCATTATGTACTCATGTGAAAAAAAATTTTCTAAGATGTATTCCAAAAGAGAATTTTTTTTTTCAGTTTCAATCTTTATTTGCATTAATATGGATACATAAAATTGAAACCTTGTTATTGTATACTAATTTTTTAAACAACTGTTCTATAAAAATTCCAAAGACATAGTAAGATCTTTGAAATATATGATGATTCTGTAATGAAATAACACATTAGCCAGCTTTGATTGTCTGGCTTTACTAGTAATTATCATTTACAAAGGTTTGAAATTCCTTTTAGAAATTTCTCTTTAAACTGTCTTGAAAGTTTAAAAAAGAAAACACTCTTACACTATTAAGGGAATCATATTAATACATAATTTTTAGAAATAATGATTAACTTTATTGAATTATTCTTTAGTATAAATTATTTCTTATGAGTTATTGAATTGCATATAAATTATCCAATAGATGTAAACCAAACGAATATTTCCATACAATTTTAAAAAATAAAACAATAATTAACATTAAAAACTTTGATATCCAAACAATAATACTAAAATGGATTTCAAGAACAGCAAAAAAGGAAACTTAATATAAATTTTAGAAAATAACAGTGGAATTCACAGGCTATTTTTTCATAATTACAAGAAGTTTATTTATAAAAGAATACAATTAATGTCAAATTTATTAATAAATACCTTTCCAAACGAATGTATATATCCATCTGCTCTGAAACGTGACACATTTTAGAATGTAAAAATTTTATTGTTAGGTCGATCCTACTCATTAGCAGTATCTCTTCCTATATTCACACACTACAGCCGAACTATTAACTAATAATTCTGGCTCAGTAGTCAAAACAATTCTTTGTTTTGGCGAGCCACTCCCTATTAACAGCTGCACGCATTTTTCTCGGAAAAATTCGCTTACAACATAATTTGTGACAGTAATAGATTTCTCCCAATTCCAGAAGCAATTTGTTCAATAGAGCGCTGCAGAATTATTTAAATCATAAAGTGGCGGGTACTTATAAAAAATAATTACTAAGCCTATAAATATACAAAAATTCGAAGCCAAAGGATGGAAGTATAAACTAAACTTAAATCTAATACAAACTAAAATTACATATATTTGGTCCCTTTTCTTAAACTAAAATAGTAGAAAATATATTTAAATTCTTTTTAGTACTTTAAATATTTTAAGAATATAAAATAATAATGTTTACAAATTTGAAAGTTAGCGCGCAATCACAAGTGTCATACCATTAGCTGTTATTTGTTTACATGATAGCACGTTGTTAATCACGTGATGATGGCCACGATCGCAGCGCCCTCTAGTGATGAATCGACCCCATTATAGATATTGTTTACTATCAAAATTCTCCATTTTATTATCGTTTGCCTTTTTTTAATTCAATAATACATGCAATTCTAATTCCCCTGAATATTTAATTTATTTACTGAATAGAATCGTCTGTTGTTAAATTTATGCTGTTTAAATTGGCATCTTTTGTAATTATTCTTAATTTATGTTAGTCCAGTTGGAAGAAAGGGATTGTAGTGCAGAATTCACTCTGGTTGAAGTTATTACGCATTTAGTTTTAGTATATTTTTATCATTCATCCGGAGATCTTTTGAATCATTTGTGGGATTTTAAGAAGAAAAGCGTCAGTGGGGAATAAACTTTGGCTGCTATTGATCCCAGTTTTTATCTTAAAAATATGAATTCATTCTTTAGTTAGAAGATTAAGAATTCAAACGTTATATCAACGAAAATGCCTCAATAAAATTAGCATGGGCAAAATTTTCTTTTGTTAAAAATCAAGGCCTATTGTCTATAACGAACTTAACAACTATATAATATTTACTTTTCTGAAAACTCTATTAGATTTTCACTCAATTTGAGTTCAATAATTATCAGTATTAGAAGTATGTGAACTATCAGGTATGTGTGCTAGAATTCTACTCGACTTTGAAGATGAAAATTTCTAGTTAAGCTGACGTAGCACAAAAAGTTGTGATGACTGAAATAGTTGCCAATCAAACGTGCAGATACATCAACATATAAATGTACGGGGTTTCTATTAGTACAGTATTTGTAAAATCATCTGAGTCGGAGTAACATAGAAAATGATAAATCACATGCAACGTGTTCGATAAAGGCTCTGTTGCTACCTAAGCAGGCCATTAAGATTGTGGGAAGATCACTCACTATCGATGACAGCATATGTAATCGATAATTTAGGAACTGGAAAAAGATTGGGCAACGGTGTGAACGTCCTACACTCGTTGAAGAAGATATTTTTGATTTAACTATTAAAAAACAGTCCGATTCCAATTGTTCCACAACTAGTAATAGTAGAAGAATTGTTAAGGACCATATCAGTTTAGTACAGCTCAACGAGACAGATGATTTACTACCTGTGTTTTCTTGTTTTCCCAGTATAAAAAAACGAACCTTTTAAGTGAATCGTGACAGGTAAGAAACGGATAATGTCTTGTACCGTAAAACGTAGAACTGTTTGTAGATTCTCTTAATTTTTGAATGGACATTGAAATCGGTTCTTAATCCTGAAGAAACCGCCCATCCGATATAGTGGTCAGTAAGAAGCTGATGCGGTTGCCGTGTAGGGAATGGGTTCGAATCCCGGAGAAGGCATGGATGTTTGTGTTGTAATCCTTTCTTCTGTCTGTGTTGTATGCCCCCCGTGTTTATTCATTGCGTGGTGCACGAGATTTATAAATGTTTTAAAAAAATCTCGAAGAAGATAATGTGCTAAGTGAGTGTTTGATGTAATGTGATTTAAATACATACCAATGGAAATTTTTTTTCACTCCAAACCTCATGATTAATTGAGGTGGGATTCAGCTTCGAGTGGTACAGCCATTCATTAAGAATTTTCTAAACGTATTCTTTAAAAAATTTGCTATTGGTAGGTGAAAAAACTTAAAAAAAGATTTTGAAAGAAATTTAACATAAAATATAAATTAGAAAGAATACATATAAGGGAGAATATAAAATTGTAATGTATCATTTTTAAAAATAATTTATTTTAAAAGACTTTTTTCAGTGTTTGCCTATAAAACTTTCATTTATCAATAAAGTTTTAAAATAGTTATCTTTATAAATCTAAATTAATTACATTTATAAATGTTAATTAGATTTAAAAAACGAGTTGTTGATTGGGAAAGTCTTTTTCTGGGCATGATAAAATTTATATATACCAAATTTTTCTAAAAGTATTTTACACAAAATTTTATGTATTTGTATGTTTTCATATGACACATTTCCGAATTTCATAACACCCAGACGTATGTTTGAATATGTAAGAATAATCTTCTGTAGGTAAGATAAACTCCATTTAATTAATATCTAACTCTATTGTATTAAAATGTATTTTGTCATATTTTTTCAGACTGTGCATTTTGTGTAAGTTTAATAAAAAAAAATCCCTTTGCGAATGTTTTTCAATGGAGACTGACTTCTTTCAATATCAGTAGTAATAAGTATCATATTTAGCAAAGACTGTTTTTAAATTAGGTACAGATTTATTCAGTTTTTCGATTCTCCACACAATGAATTTTTCAATAAAACTAAAATCTTTTTACTCACAGAAAATAGAATTTAAATTATTTCTCATTATTTAAGTTCCCATCTATATTAAGATGCAATAAAATATAGCAATACGTCTTCTGAGTCGAATTTGGTCATCGGCAGTAAAATAACTTTTACAAGGACTACATCCTTCCCTTTTGGCTGCAATTGAGCCCATAGCCTGGTCATTCCAGTCAAACCACTTGATAAAGCTCTAATTCCACAGAAAACCCATCGAATATTAGGAAAAACTCCCATTAAATCTATCTGACTAAGAGAAAAAGACCATTACGTTAGTGAATTGGAAAAAAGTTCTAACTCCGATATCTTCTTTAATTTAACTATGGTTCAAAATTGGATACCAACCAATGAAGAACTTGGTAAAAAATTTCCAACAGTTTCTTCGATTTTATATAATCTTGACGACCAAATTAGAACAACAGATTCATCCAAAGTTTATTTGAGATCAGAAAAATCTACAAAATAGTATTGTTTTCAAATATTGCTGTTGGAACTGAGATTTGATGGAGGAAAAAATGATTGATACTTTTCTATATTTTCTATACACAATTTTGAAATATCAGAGATGGAAAACAAATTAGTATATAAGTGCAATATCCGAAAAAAAAACTATTCCCTTAATTCAAAAAAAAAAAAAATCTTCCTGTATTTTTGAGCATCCAGAAAGAGATAAAATGTAGTTCAATACCTTATCGATCCACACAGCAGAAAAGAGTATTTTACCATTATTTTATCCATCTAGCAGAAAATGACTTCAACAGTTGATCCGCAGAAATCATTTTTAATCTTCTTCGAAATGGTTGCGTTCTCGGTGGGGAAAAAAGTGCTTAAGGCGGGGGGCAATTTAAGAGACCGAATAAAATGATGTGTTGTGAGATAAATGCATCCATTCGATCGCGCTTTTAAAGATCTGGGAATTTTCCAGATAATTGCTCCATCTTTTCTTTTATATTGTCTTTTTTTGTGTGTGTTTCAATGGCAACAGTGTTGCTTTTTTTTATCATGAGTGTTAAATTTACCATAAATGGTTAACGGCGCAATTCTTCCTGGTTAGAAAAGTTAAAATAAATGACACTAGAATAAGAGAAAAAATATATTATTAAGTGTATAAAACCGAAATCCAATTTTGTTTTACGTCTAGACATGTAAAACATTCCTATCTCTTTGCCGATGAATAGTAAATATTTCATAAATCATCAAGTTTTTATAAAGTAATAAAATTATGTACGCACAAAAAATCGTATTTCAATCTTCAAAAGGTGCAAAAAAATACAGTATATGTACAGTCAGTTGAAGCTTATAATTTTTTTAAGTATGAGAATTGGTTATTTTATTGACAAAAATGTTTTCATTGAGGAAACAGATGTGTTCGAATAAAAATATAACTTACTTAGCTGAATTCTCATCTATCCTTAAAAAATGAAACTGAAAATAAGTCCTTCAATAAAACTTTTTCAATAAATACAAAATGAAGGTATATTCTGCTCCAGAATTCAATTTGGCATTGTGATCTTTTTCTTCAATAGTGAAATGTATCGAGAACAAAAACAACTTTTCTGACATACTTTAGATAAATGTCTTTTTATGTATATACAGTGGGTACAAAAATTATTTGCACACATACATTTTTGTTCACAATTTATAATAAAAGGCATTAAGAAATATAAAAATTGGCATTTTAAAAATAAAATAAGCCTATTCATTTAAATTAATTACAAAAACTACAATAATATTAATAAAAAACATTTTTTGCAACAAAATTGAAATATGTTATGTCAAAAAAGTATTTGCACGCTCAACTAAATTTAGCAAATTTGCATTTTTTTGCTAGTTATTTGACAGTCATCCCGCAGTAAATAACATACGTAAGACGACTATAAAAGGAGGTATTGTCGAAACTTTATCAGTTGATTGTCGATTTCAAATTGTAATGGCACCTAAGAAATCTGAATTGCCGATTTCGTTGCTAGAAAAAATTGTTTCTCTACGTGAATATGGCCTAAGTTATCGAGAAAGAGGTAAAAAAGTAAATGTTTGCTTCTCTACTGTTCGGTATGTTATAAAACGTCATAAAGAAAGAGGATCTACATCAAATAACTTGCGCTCTGGACGCCCAAAGAAACTTTCACTACGAATTAAACGAAAAATCATAAGGGAAGCATCGAAAAATCCATTTGTTAGTGCAATTACATTAGCCAATGATGTCGCTTCAACATCTGGAGATTAAATCTGTGCCCAAGTGTTCGAAATGTCCTGCATGATGCACAAATTTATGGGATATCTCCAAGGAAAAACTTCTCATAACTGAACGAAATAGACTGAAGAGACTTGAATTCGCTAAGGAATATATAAAAAAATAAGCCAATTGATTTCTGGAAAAATGTCATATTCTCCGACGTGAGTAAGTTCAATAGCTTTAAATCAGATGGCAGGAAATTAGTTTGGAGAAAACCTTGTACTGCTTTTCATACCAAAAATGTGTTACCTACAGTTAAACATGGAGGAGGTTCTGTTATGATTTGGGGGTGCATGGCTAGCAAAGGAGTTGGTAATTTGTGTTTCATTGATGGGAATATGACAGCTCGAACCTATATTGATGTGTTGCGAGATAACTTGCCACAAAGTGCAATAAAATTGGGTATCAGTAATTCGTACTATTTTCAGCAAGACAATGATCCCAAGCACACTGCCGGTATAACACGTATGTGGTTGCTTTATCATGTACCCAGAAAACTTGCCACTCCACCACAATCACCAGACTGAAATCCTTTGGAAAATGGATTTAAAAATAAGAAAAGGAAGATTTCAAGCAAATCTGCCCTTAAACAAGCCTTTATTGAAGAGTGGTCGAATACACACACACACACACACACACACTGACCCTACTGTTACAGAAAATATAATTAAATCAATGCCAGCAAGATTACAAGTAGTAATAGATGCTAAAGGAATGCATACTAAATATTAGTTATTTGAAATTTGCTTATATATTTTATTTCTTTTGTATTCATGCAGGTGTGCAAATACTTTTTTGACACGAGATATTTTAATTTTGTTACAAAAAAGCATTGTTATTTATATTGTAATTTTTCTGTTTGCTTTGGATGATTAAACTTATTCTGATTTGGCAATACCAATTTTTTTATTTCCTAATGCTTCTTTTTATGAATTGCAAACAAAAATGTAGGTGTGCAAATATATATATATATATATATACTTTTTTGTACCCACTGTATCATTTTATTTTTATATTTAGTGCAAACGTAAAATTTTTGAAGAAAATCGTTGAATTCGTATGAATTAAAAAGTGGCTATTCCTCTGATTTTTTTTATGAATTTTGAGGTACGTATTATACTATCGACCAATTTCGTCATATCAAAAGGTGTCGCCAAATGCCGTAATTTCTAGCCAAAAGTGGAAACTACTCCCGCGCACGTTCGAATACAGTAATAATAATGGCGAAGGGGTGTTCCTGAGAGGATGGACGAATGTGTATATCCGGAGTAAATACTCCTGGAAAGGTCACTCAAAGCGTGAAGGCTTCTTCATTTTGCTCGGTTAAGGTCTGCAGGCGAAGGAGCTAAACCAGACTTCTGCCTTCGGGTGTTCCGGATCTCTGACCTACAGAAACTTTTCCACTTTTCTTTTTTCTTTTAATCATGCTGCATCACTCGTCGTGAAGAATAATCAGGAGTGCACTGGGGGCTTTGGCAGAGGGTCCTCCGCAAAAAGTATACGACGGTCTCCAATTAAGTATCGCTCTTTAAAAATCCTTCATTGTAATATAAATGGATTGTCAACCTATACTACAAGGATTAAACTTGATGGTATAATACATATTGTATCTTACTGAATTCCAGGAAGACCAAAACAAATAATTGCTCTTCAGGAGACTAAATTAAAAGAATATGTCAAGCTAAAAATAAAGGGCTGTAATGTTCTTCGCTCTGATAGACAAGGGGTTTTTTTGGTCAAGAAAGGCGCCACTGAGGTTTTAGTTCTAAGTATAACACCCTTATATTCTCTGAGATCTGCTCCAAAATAATAGGCAGATCCCAGGTGGTATCCTTACCATCAAGGAGGATAGAGTCGTTAAGTCCACCCTCTCCAGACTTAAAGTGAGAACGCTTATATACCTCTCCTTTGTTGAAGGACAAAAAGCCTATTTAATGAGTACAAACTGCAACTCACAGCGCAGGCCTCTCCGGAACATTTGTTGAACTGTACGGATCTTCAGAAGATCTTATACTCCAATCCTCTTCTTGTATATGATTTTTTGAAGATTATTGGACTCAAAAACTTGGTCTAGCCTGTGGCTAGATCAGGTGGAATAAGTCAACAGCATTTGGCGAC
This sequence comes from Trichonephila clavata, assembly GCA_019973975.1. Lineage (NCBI taxonomy): Eukaryota > Metazoa > Arthropoda > Arachnida > Araneae > Nephilidae > Trichonephila > Trichonephila clavata. The sequence continues at coordinate 123,818 of BMAO01035490.1, read as the reverse complement.
TTTTTTTGCATTGGCGATGTCTTTGGGTTTGGCGAAGTTGGTCGACTATAATACGTAAGTACCAATTCTAAAATACAGTCGGGCCTCGATTTAACGAATTTTTCTCTTTCTCCGATTAAAATGAAACCCTATACAACGAATAATAAACCCTGAATTAACGGATTATTTAAACAGCCAACCAAATTTGTTTTATTCGTTTGTATGCGAAAAAATTGGATTTCTTTTCAAATGACCCTTTTTGTCCGGAACAGAAAAAGACTTCTCTTGTTAGCAGAAAATTTCAACAGGAAAGGATTCAGACCATTATCAGACTATGCAGGTGCAGATGAGTCATAAGTGTAACCTATTGTGGAAGTTTTGAATAGGACAGGAAATTCCTTTATTATCTCATCCGACTGCACAACGCGGGGGATATTTCAAGATTTTAATAATTATTTCACATCTGATGACGGACTGCCTATCTGTGCAACTGAAGTTGAAGAAATTGTTCATTTGTCAGAGACAATGAATAACGGTTCTGATGCAGAAATTGATAAAGGTTACATTTTCTGATACTTTGCATTGCTTGGAAACTATGAAAACATATCACATGCTCAGTGCCACAGGTTTTTCTTCTTTGCATAAAGTCGAAAAAGAACTCTTTCGTGTCAGAAATCAAAAAGAATTGTCAAACATTTATTAGTCAGTGTTGGCGCCAGTTGGCGGGAGTTCCTTTGTATAGATTTAGCTCCGAGCGCCAACTTGTGGCCGAGTGGTCTAGGCATCGGATCATGGCTAGCGTGTCATGAGTTCGATCCTAGTACCACTGAAGATCCGCCGTGTAGGGGCGCGATGCACGTTAAATCTGTCGAGAGCTCAAACGTCCTCCCGTTAGTGTGGTGTGGTAGTTAGGAGAGGGGGGTGCCAGCTCAGGTGTCGTCCGCGTCACTTGACCATGGTTCAAAATTACGCGGACCGTCGCCAGAAGCCCTCGTGTTGCTAATCAGTGCGACGTTAATATTCTCTCACTCCCGAGCCAACTGTTGCAACCTTTTTTTGTAATCAGTTCAAAAAGTATAGCAATCCCACATTTGATTGGGATCCATTTCTCTTTTTAAAAATTTTTAAATTTGCAGTCCTATAATTATTTTGACCAACAGTCAGTATTTTAAAATGCCCAATTAACTGGTGCGTCATAATTCACTCATAGTATTTTAGCTGTTGAATAAAAAGTATATAATTTCTATATAAATAAGGATATTTTTCGTGAAGTTGCTTGTAGTAGAATTTCCAAAAGATAAGTGCAAAAAATTGTATTTTATATCTGGACCGCAATATAACGAATAACTCTGAATTAACGAACAAAATATCCCGACGAATTCGTTAAAACAGGATCCTACTGTATATGAAAATCCCGCTTTATTCAAAAATTCTAAATTTCATAACATTTATTCTAAATTAGATAAATCTTATTTTTCCATTTGAGTGATGTTTTTAAAAGTTGTTTTTGGAGCACTTACAAACTCCTTAAAACTACAAACAATACAAATTCTTCTAATTGTCTTAAATTCTTGAACAATAACAACAAATTTGTTTAAATCAAAAACCATTTTATTTTTATTTTTCATACTATTCTTATCACTGATTTATATAAAGAAAAAATAGTTCTTAAAAGTGGCTCATGCAAGGAAAAATTTTAAGTATAAGAACTGGATTTTATTTGGACCGAAAATAAATTTCGAAAACAAATAATTAAATAGGACATGTTTTCTTGTTTCTGAATATTTATAAAAGGCCTTCAACTTTAATAAAAACGATTTATAGTTTTGCCGGACATTCAATCCTTTTGATTGGAATATTTAAGTTTTCCCCAAAATAATAACACGATCGAAAAATATTTTTAATGGCAAAGCGATGTTTTTGAAAATATTATTGTACAAAAAGCACTGTTTCTGTCTGATTTTTAATATTACTTTTTTCATTTCATTTCTGAAAAATAATTTAAAAGTTAATTGTAAAATACGCGCGCGAGCTTCGATGTATTGAACTTGTCAACTGCACGAGGGTCATCTAAAAATAAAACCGTTAAGCTATAAAAAATGAAAAACACAATACAAGATGAGCACAAAATATTGACCCGATTTTAAAAAATCATTTTATCCAAACTTTCTGCACATATTTCAATAAGTGGTGCATGAATGTACAGTAGAACGTCATTTATCCGAACGTTTATTATCCGGAGCGTCAAATATCCGAACCAAATTCGGGATACGTTTTCGAACAGTGCAGTGCTCATCAGTTGTTTCGTATGAGGCCAAAAATGACGGGAAACGCCAAGGTGAGGGATATTTGGGAAATTTCAGTTGTGTGATTTGGTAAACATCTGCACGAAATATTAGGTCAGTTTGTTTCCAAGTGAGGGGGTGTTGCTTTTAGACGTAGAATTTTGACAGCGTATTTATGTTACAGCGTTTTACATTTTGGATTACAGTAGAACGTCGTTTATCCGAACCCAAATCCGGATACGTTTTCGAACAGTGCAATGCTCAAAAGTTGTATCACGTGAGGTCCAAGGTGAGGACTATTTGGGGAATTTCAGTTGTGTGATTTGGTAAACATCTTCGCGGAGTATTAGGTCAGTTTGTTTCTAAGTGAGGGGGTGTATACATGCTCTATTGTTGAGTTTTGTTGATGTAGAAACCTGGATGGCATGCAAAGCAGAAGACTGTGGATCTCAAATGCTAAATGAGGACGAGATTGTGACTTCCGTGCAGGAAAAATCCGACCCTGTCGACGATGAAACAATGAAGACGGGACAATAACAACGAAAGTAGCAAGGGTCCATCAAAGGCTGACACGTCTCTGCGTTAGAGACAGCTATGAAGTGGTACGAACAACAGAGTTCTGTCCGACTCAACTACTGCTGCTGAAGAGAATCAGAAACCTTGCATTGAAAAAACGAAGGTGTACAATGGTACAACGAAAAATAAGTGATTATTTTTCACAATCAAGGTAAAGTTGCGACATTTTGCACCTATTTTGCTTTTTCTTCAAGCACGTTTCCCGCAAGTGATGATTTTCAATATTTGTATAGTGTCCAGTATCACATACTATATGGATTGCATTCGGTTTTCGGTCATCTAAACAATCGCGTATCCGAACGGTGTCCGGTCCCAATTGATTCGGATAAACGACGTTCTTACTATACAGAGAAATATACCAAGTTTCCCCCCCCCCCCGCAAATGGTCAACAGGTTGCAGCACATTCAAGGTCGCTATGATTAAAAATTCAAACATGGCGACAATGACTAAAAACGCCAATGACAATGAACGCCCCATAAAAAGTTGTGAACAATTTTACAAAAATAATTAAATTTCAAACCTTATCATTAGCAATTGATACAACAAATAGCAAAAAAACGATAAGTAAGCACTTGTGCAGCATTAAAAACCATTGATAGAGTGATGTCACAAAATGTATGAGATGAGCTGGATTATACAGATTGGACGTATACTGTGTAACAAAAGGGTCACACATCGAACATTTGTAACTGAAAAAAAACTTGATATATTTCTCTTTACATTTACACATCACTTATTGTAATATGTGTAGTAGTTTCGATAATATTATTTTTTTTAATCGAGTCCTTCTTTTGTGCTCACCCTGTATGTATGTTACGGCCAAACCCCAAAGTCAGCCAGTTCCTGAATTGGCCGGCCAAATCGCCAAACAGCCAGCATCGCCTCACAATGACCTGCCAAAGTCCGATCTTTCCTTGATTTCGGGGTTTGGCCAGCCAGTTCGCGAAATGGCATGGGGCGATCGGCCAAAGTCAGAAGAAAAAGGTCATGAATAAATTTTGGGTGTTTGTATACCGTAATGCTAATGATAATCACATTATAGCTGCCACAGAGGAATTTTCTGACGAATCCGCCCCTCTTAGGCGCCTAGGATCGTCCTTCGGAGCAAAGGCCAAGGAGGTACGGGGGCCCTAGGTGGGCTTTAGTCTGAAGGGCGAAGTTTTAGTGAGTAAGTATCTCACAGTACCAGGAACCTCCTGGTCTCTTATGAAAATTTCCTCTCTTTGGAGAAAACAAACAAACAAAAAGATAATCACATTATCTACTGAATTAGTTTATTACAGAAGATTATCAGTATCATCCCTTGTTACAACAAAATGAACTTTTATGACATTTCGAATTGCACAGCAGTTTGTTATTTTTACATCTGCAGCGATTTGTTGAGCACTTGGTAGTGCAACTGCATCGAGTGTAACCTTGGCCACCGGTCAGCGATTGTGAAAAGGCAACGGTTCGTAATGATTTTTCCTCTGTGCCCACGGATGCCAATGTTAGTAGTTTCTCTTGCGAAATAGAAAACTCACTTCTAGAGTACACCATATTCTGTTCCTAGCTTGTAGAAAGTGCTCGTACCGAACAGTCTTGCTTCAGCACATCGGACATTGGCCACACGCCCCGGCCAATGTGCAATTTGGCCGGCTAATTAGGGAACTGGCCGAACTTCGGGCTTTGGCCGTAACATATATATCGGGAAAAACTATTTTGCTACATACCTTGATGCTTCCTTCTCACTTCTCTGTTGTTGCTGTTACTTATGCCGCCTGATCGACAGTAACATCAGATCAAGGCCTACGAAATTCATTGTGGCATGGGGCTAGTTATACGCCTGTCGTTATCCGTAGCTTTGAGCACCTTACTGGGGACAGTACGATTTTGCTCGGTTTCACCCCAATTTTGAGGGAGAACACGCTGGGGGTCATCAGAGGCCTCCCCCTTCTGATTCCCTTCCACCACCCTCACGAGAGAACTTGCGGTTCGACGACTATTTAGAACACCCCCCATGCCGTGAAGGCACTATACATTTACAAACATCCATGCCTTCTCCAGGATTCGAACCCAGAACTTGCGGCACTGCAGTCAGCGTCACTCACCACTATACCGGATGGGCGGCTCTCACTTCTCTACATAATCATTTCTTCTATCGCGAGATGTGATCGATAGAGCTGTGTATCGGCTTTTATCACATATGTTTCTCGACTTTGGAATCCATTCTCTAAGCTGTTTTTAACTTACACGCTATGTGATACAAATTTGAAATGTCCTATGTATATATTTTCATAATAAGTTAATAGTCGTAAATATTTACAATCCCTCAAAATTTACCTACAATAATGTATAAGACGATATTTTTCTCTCATCATGATTCCTCAAATATAATCTGAGATGTTTAAAATTTATCCGTGGACCTTTGAAAAAATATTTAAAAAAATTGCGAATTATTACATAGCATCAGAACAGATTTTTGCATTATTAAAATTCTATAAAATTATCTTACAGTAAAGAAAAAACACATGCGTGTGAAAAAATTTCCCTCAAATAATACCAGCTCAAGTTCATTCAGTAGTTAGTATTAAGTTTTAGATCTGCACAATAATAATACCCCATTATAATTTGTTTTAAGATTTATCACTCAAAATCACGTGCAACCATTTTCATCAAATCAATATATCCTATCGACATAATGAGGTTTAGGTAGGGAATCATCGTTCTGGATTACTAAGCCATAACCATTTATTAATAACTCAATTCCGAATATTCGTAACCTATATAATGTGTGAGGCCTGTTATCGAGTAAGTAACGATGAGCTTGATTTATGTTCAAAATTGATACACTAAGAGGAATATTGCATGGTCAGTAGTCTGAATGTCCGGCTAGATCACTCATTCAAAATAAACACAATTGAAACTAATAATACATTAGCTCTAATGGGATTCTGTCGATAGATGTTTCTAGGGCAGGGATGGTAAACGAATGGCACGCGACACAGTATTTTGGGCACGCCACCGTTCAAAACGGTTTGCATTTTAATTCAAAATAACAAAGCTCACTATGAAGTAGTACGAACAAACGCGAGTGATCAGTCAAAGTTTTCAGCGAGATTTTCTCAGTTCAAAGAATCGTAGGAAACTCTCAAGTTTTTCATGCCCCTTTATGTGACTTCATTTAATTAACTGAACTTGTCCCAATTCGATTGGTTGGAAATTGAAAAATTTTGAAATGCAACTGATTGATTTTCAGTCTATTTCAGTATGGATTCAAAAATTTGTTGAAAAAAGAAGAAAGTTGGAATGGATTGAAACAGAAATATTAACAAGCAATACAGATAAAAATGCTCGTCATGAAATTTTGGAAACATGGAATTCGATTCCAGGCACATTTAACAGTTTGAAGAAGCTAGACCATGCTATTTTAACCATATTTTCATCTACCTACGACTGTGAGTGATTATTTTCAGAGATGAATAACATTGAAAACTCGCTTAGAAGCCGTTTGGCAGATGACTCCAATTCAGCATGCATTCTGCTAAAAGTAACTTCTTACAAGAAGCCTTTTCCATGCCATCCTTCTTCCTGCTAGTGTCCTCCAAAGTTAAGTTCTCAAAACTAGAAGATATTTTTCTAGGCCGTCAATCCATCTTAATTTGGCCTACCTTTTCTCTGTGAGTCAATTAGTTAGGCATTGAAGTTTTTTTGCTGGGACGGTCTTCGTCCATTCTGACAACGTGGCTACCTGCCCATTTAATTCGCTGTATTTTGATGAAGTTAACGATGCCAGGTTCTTTAAATGAGTGATAGAGCTCCAAATTTGACCTTCACCTCGTTCCATTTTCTTGTATTCCTCCAAAAATAAATCTTAAAACCTTCCTTTCGTAGATACGTATCATGTTATCATCTGTCCGAGATATGGACCAAGTTTTCCATGCATAAAATAATACTGATCTTAAAAGACAATAGAACCTTTGTTTTTCTTTTGATTAAACTCGATTTCATATATTTTCGTATTAAATTAAGAATTCTATTAGTCATAGTAGCTCTATTTTGGATTTTAGTAGTACAGTCGTTCCTATTGTTAATTTCAGAACCTAAACAAATGAAACTGTCAACAGTTTCAAAATTATATTCTCCAATTTTAAAGTGGGAATAGTAAAAACATGATTTAGCGCAAGACTTGTATTTGGTCTTATTCTCATTAATTCTCAGTCCCATCCTGAGGGCCTCTTTCTCTAAAGCTGAGATGACTTATCTTAGTGCGGTAGGTGTTCGAGCAAAATAATCAATGTCATCAGCAAAAACCAACATTTTCTCTTTTTAGATATTTTTTTTTAATATTACGTGTCATTCATTCCAAAATTACTATGTATTTCTAATCAAATTCATTCCATGCTTGAAAGTTTCTCCATAATAATCCTTCTATTTATATTCGGAAAGCTTAGGAGCAGTGACATACACAAGGGTGGAGCTTGGGGATTCAAATACTTCCCATTCACTAAGAGATTTTAATTTTTAGCATAAGAATTATGCTTCAGCATTTTCAACGACGTGTTTTTTTAATATAAGTCCCTCCCATAAAAGTAGTCTATGTGCGTGACTTCTCAGAGGATTAGAATTTATACGTATCCCATATTTGCGAACAATTCTATTGAATTTGAATTCCACCTTTTGGTTCATATTTATATGAACCAAGAAAATTTTTTAGTTGTTTATGTAAATTAAATTTTTTTTGAAGCAAAGTTATAGTAATGAAACAATTATTCTAAATTTGGCGCGGAATAATTCTCGTTTCAGATAAAAAGAAATGCCCAACTGTAAATCAATGTTCTTAAAACAGTAAAATTTTCTTTCTTAAAATAATTGCTATGGGAATTATCCATACTTCTTCATCCTCATACGCTTTGAAAATTTTTCATAATGCAGGAAAAACAGTTGTAAATATTTACTAAAATATATCATACAAGGTGGGACACAAAAAAATCAGACTAAGTTTGTAGCTTGAAAAAAGAGGGGAGTTGGTAACAACTGTTTTGATGACGTCATCCCACTTAAATCCTTTATTCATGTGGCCAGTTTCGCCTTAATCTATCCCACCAGTTGGGAGAATGCGTCATTGAGTGAACACGTGCAACTGCATTCTGCTGAAAAATAGTCGAATTGACGTCAAGTTTCTTGTGAAGAAATCAGCCACGAAAACATTTCAAATATTAACCGAGGCTTATGGGGAGGAAACTTTGTCTCGTGCACATGTGTTTGAATGGCATAAGAGATTTCCAGGAAGAAGGGTCAGTGTAGAAGAGGATGAACCTGCTGGGCACCCAAGATCAGCGATTATAGACCAAAACATCGCCAAAATGCATGATATGAGAGAGTCCCCGTTCACATCAGTGGCGTACTGTTAATCAACACACTACTTCATTGAAATACTAAAAGGACTTCGTAAAAAAAGAGCAGAATTGGGAAGTAATGGATGGCTGTTGCACCAAGAAAATGCATCCGCTCACAATGCCCTACTGTCAAGCAATTTTTGACCAGCAAAAACATTACAATAATGGGGCCACCTTATTCACCTGATTTGGCACCATATATGCAACTTTTTTTCTATTTCCTACAGTTAATTCTTGCTGAAAGGAAACCATTTCAACACTGTTGAAGAGATTCAGGTAAAAATGGAAAATCTCCTAAAGGAACTTCCAAAAATCTCGTTCCAGAATTGTTACCAGCAATGTCAGCACCGGATGCAGAAGTGTGTGAATGCTGAAGGGAACTACTTTGAAGGTGATACTGTCACGGAGAACTGATTCTGTAAGTACAATAGTTTATTGTACCAGTCTCGTTTATTTTGTGTCACTCGTAGTATTTTTTGGAGGCTAGAACGAACATATTAGCTGATCATTTAACGATTGATTTCATTTGATTTTTTTCCATAATTGCGATATTTTGAAGCTACATGAGTTTCTATAGGCTACGGACCTTATAATTTTGAGCCTTGATCAGTCACCAGGAGATACATATAATTTAACCAAAGAATATTTGGAATATTTTTAACAGGGACATGTTTGCAGTGCGAATAACAATGATGGTGAAATGCATAGCATACATATTTTTAATTAGTTACTTGATTCAATTTGTTTACTTTACAAAGCACAAATATACATTTTTTTTATAATTTTAGAATATTATTCTTGAGGATTAATTTTAAAAATCTCTCTTTACAATATTTTCGAATTTTTAGAATCTCATTTTCCTATTTTTTATAGCACTTTTCAGAGTTTTAATACACATATCTTGGTTGAATGAAACCAAGGAATAACTCAGTTATTTATATGAGTGTGATAAATTTAAATCATCTTGAAAAAGTAAATATTTTTCTTTTTAAGGAGTGCTACTATTCTAAATTTCGATAAATGAACAAAAATGGCCTGTTTAAGTTGTTTTATTCAAACTATTATGTTCAACTCAGTACCTCAAGAATTTATCAGAGGTTCATAAATCAAGTAACGAACAGAAACTTAACAATCTCAATTTTTCGAATGAAAAAAAAGTTCCCATACATTTTGAAAAATTTTTACTGCATTTAAACGCCACAGCTATTTTTTTTTGTCCATAGTTGTTGTTTTTTTAAAAAATAACAAGCAAAAAAGCGGAAATACTGGAAACGATGTGGTAATAAAATATTAACAAGGAAATCAAAAAGCAAGAAATGTGAACTGGCTTGTTGAAAAGTTTTCTTACACTGAAATAATTTTACCATCTGTTTTCTGGTCCAGCTAGAATAAATTACTTTTATATCATGCAATTAAAGGAAGTTATTTATCTTGCGGTAAACACAATCTTTATAGTTAATTAACATAAAAAACAAGTAATATAAAAAAATAAGTCAATTCCTGCTTAGGTCAACAACAAAATTTTATTTTAGTTACTTTCATTAAATAATTATAATTAATATAAATATGTAAAAACATATGACAGAATCACAATATTAAGTAGCAAAATATAAAGCGATTTTCCTTTCTATATATAGTGTTGGACTGATATTTTTGTTTGTTACTATTTATTCAAAAATAAATCACATTCTCATAAATTCATAAATTGGGCCATCCCAGATAGCCCACGATCGAACCCACGACCTTTGGAAAAGAAATCCAACGCGCTATCCATTGCGCTACAGGGACACAATGAGTGATTTTCTTTTTTATATATGGTATTGAACTATTATTTTTGTTTTTTACTATTTATTCACTAATTAAATTTAATTAATGAATTAATATTTGAAAAAACTGTATTAACATGAAATGATCTACTGCAAGTTTAAAAAGGTTGAAGGGCTAACCTAAGTTCAAGTTCAAAGGGCTAACCTAATAACGGTCACATGATAAATGCAATCACGTGATCTCCCCTGAATTCAAAGCTGACATTAGACTTGTACTTGTTTCAAAATTTAGATAAAATTTCAAATTTGGTTACTGGGTAAATATTTCCAAGTATTAATATTCTTCGCGAAAAGTTTTTCAAAATTAAAAAAAAATCATTATATTATGCATATTCTTTTAAATCAAGTGCATTTTGTGTACCTATGTGAGTTTTTTGTGTTGACAAAAAAAAACTTTTTACAGAAAGTTTTTGCAAAAAGAAAAAGCATTGTTGTTTTCAGATAGTCTGGAAACATACGATTTAAATAGTCATGTGACTATGACGTCATGTGAATTGAGCCTATTTGACTTTTTTTTAACTTTATATTTGAAATATCTTGTTGGTAAAGAAACCTCAAATGCATTAATAGGGTTTTTTTTTTCAATCTTATGATGCATAAATGCATTCATATGCAGTGGCGGCGTGAGACCTGAACTTAATGTGGGCAAAATACATTTTGCGAGGCCCTCTGGTGGTGTAAGAAAAGGGTTCCTAAAATAAAAAAACAAATTTTTATTCATAAAGAAAAACCAAACTTTTTACTCATATTTCTTTAGCACATTAAACAATAATGAAAAAAAAAGAAAGAATTAAAGAAACAAATTTTCTACTTTTATGTTTGCTGAAATCCTTAATGATTGGTTCATAATTTATCTTAGATGCTATATCTGCTTCAATAGATAAAACTACCAAAGCTGAAAGCTTTTCCTGACTCATTGTATTTCTTACAGAATTTTTTTATCAGTTTTAATTTTGAAAAGCTCCGCTCAGCAGAAGCGGTACTTACAGGTATTGTTAACAAAATTCGAAAGACAATGTAAATATTTGGGAAAATTTCTTTCAAATTGTTCTCTATGACATATTGGAGCAGATGTTTCACGTCTGTAATGGTGTTGGGTAAATTTGGGATCATATTTTGTAATTCTTCATATAATTCGTAAGGTTGGGGGGGGGGGTCACTGCTCTCACCTACTTGCAGGACTGTGTGTAAACCTTGAGTTTTTCAGTATTTGCTCTTTTGAGATATTTTTTAACTTGTTTAAGTCTTAGAGAAAACCAAAATTTTCAAAATTTTGCTTTAAAGACATAAATCTTGAACCCATATTGCTTATCACAGAAGCAATTATGGTATTAAAAAAGTCTGTTTCAGACCGGCTTTTGATAGACTCTATAGGTTGATCGCTGTCTTCATAATCAAACATTCTTTTCTTTTTTGGCTACCCTTTTATTTTTAAAATCTTTTGGCAAATCATAACTGCTTTTCTCAATAAACTTACGAGCGTCAGACAAGTATTTTCCGAATCCAGTTTGTCGATACTCTTTGATCCAGCTACAAAATGTACACAAATGTTCAAGGGAATGCATTAAATTTTTTTTGGGGGGAGGGGGCTTATACGGTACCAAAATTTGCTTATGGTATTGACACGCGTTATAACTCATACCATACATGTAATGATACGATAAATTCCAAACTAAACATTTCATTTAAAACAGAATCGCAATCCCTGAGTGTGTCGGATTGTTCCGCTTTGTTTTTAAGTTTTCTATACATTTAACAACATCATCAAATTGTAATAATGCAACCTTCACCGCCTCGATTTTGCTTTCCCACCTTGTGTCTGATAAAGGCTTAATAGTAAGCTTTAATTTATGTTTGATAATTTTCCAGCGTTTGCTGGAACTTAAAAATAGCAATAAAAACAATCTTCTGAATAAAACCAAAAAATGTTTTTGTTGCCATTGACGAATTATCTGCGTCTACCAATAACAGATTCCAGCTACGACAACCGTAAGTTGTGAAAAATGCCCTGGGATTTATATTTAATATTCGAGTCTTAACTCCACTATTTATGCCTACCATATTTGCACCATTGTTGTATCCTTGTCCACGACAGTTCTGAATATCTAAGGCATTTTTTTCTAGCTCTCCCAGTATTGCATTGGTCAAATGTTCTCCAGTCGTTTCAGTGACAGCAAAAAATCCGATCAAGTTTTCTTCTATACTTCCAGCTGATGTACTACAATATCTTAAGATGACCGACATTTGTTAAATTCTACTACAGTCCCTAGTGCAGTCGAGTAAAAAAAGAAAAATATATTTTGCCTCTTTTCTCCCACCAATTACTTACTTCACTGGTAACTGTGTTTGACATGATTGTGATTAATTCGTTGATCATTCGTGGCTTAGGAAATGGTGTGCAAGTTGTTTATTATCAATGCAATTCATGTGTTCCTGTAAAGTAGGATCATATTTAGATATCAATTTAAATAAGTCTATATGAAGTTTCCAGAATTCTTAGTGTCTTTCTCTTTTTGAGAGATTATCTATGTTCTCTAAACGCCAGATTATGATAGGCTAAGAAATTTATGATATAAATTAATCTCTTAAACTAGTTGTACAAATGTTTTTGAGATTCAAGAATTCGCCTTTCCTTTTTCTCGGTCTAATGTATTTCCGTGCTTTATTCCCTTCTCTAATGTTAATCGTTAGAACATATAGGCGGTATGTTCTTTAGCATTCTCATGTCTGTGTAAAATACTACTTAAGTGTTTCCAATCACAGCACCCTTCCTGTACCATTTGAGTTTGTGAATTGCCAAATAGTCTGCTTGGAAAACAGAAAACTTTATTTTTAGAACTTGAATAAACCAACCAGCGACGATGTTGAGTTTCGCCATTATTTCGTTTTCATGAGAAATGAAAATTGGAAAAGTGTCTATGATCATCATCTTTAGGATAATATTCATCACTGTTATTTAACTGCTGTGTGGGACCGCTTTTAACTACATCATGACCGGTGAGCATTTGTCATGGGAAACGTACACAATCCCGGGTCAAAACTGGAAAATGCTTGCTTCACTATGTCACTGGCATCTCTGTTCACAAGCGAAGGACTAATATCAATCTCATCTTCTTGATTGTGACTTATGTTACTTAACGGGAATACAGAAATCCCAACGTCAGATTATGATTGGCAAACTTTTGATCCTATTTCTATTTCCGATTTTCGTCGTTCGGTATCAATAGTCGGAGCACTGGAGTAACTTCCAAATTCAACGGAGACTCGGATACGGATAAATGCTGTTGAGAAGTCGAAGGAACCGATTAATTTGATTCTGTACTGCCAGATTCAGTCTGACTGAGAAATTTTATCATACCTGAACTTTAAACCTGGTTGGATACATTTCTTTCCGCTTTTCTGTTTCTTTTTGCTGCACCAGATTCCCATTTTCTCCCTTTCTCTATCTCCCTTAGTGCCTAGGCCTGACATGATTGATAAATTGTGAAAAATGCCCAGTACCACTATTATTTGTTCTCACATTAAATACTTTTAAAATTTATAATATGAAATAGAAACATGAAGCAAGACTGTGTCTGCATGCGATGCTTCAATTGGCTTTCTAATGATGGTAAGTCCCGAGCTATGCCCCGTCTCTGATCGGGGACTCTCCGCGTGATAGCAGCTTAACTCCAGCTAATGTTGCCAGACTAAATATGAACGAATGAGCGGAAACGACAAAGTTGAAAAATCTTTAATAAAAGAAAATGGAAAACATTATTTTCACGAGTTATTTATTCATATGCTTCCATGCATCGATAAGTAGAATATATATTTTTTAAAAAGTCGACATCTTATGGGGGGGGGGGAAGAGATAGAGTTGAGAATTTTTTAATTTATTAATTATAAAAAAACCCTGTGACGTGCACTTCTGGATTTCCCTTGCTTTTCATTAAATTTATTTCGTCTTTGAGGCGCGAGGCCCTATGCACCGCGAGGCCGTGGGCAGTGGCCCACGCCTTGCGCCGCCTCTGTTCATATGTAATAACAATTTGCAATTAATGACACCGAATGGAACCAGATGTTACGAGTTCGTTTTTCATATGCAACTGTTTACGCCTTTGCGAACTAATTCTTTTAAAGCATTTACGGAATTTTTTTTCAAAAAGCATTTCCTTTAACAAAGGTTTGTCACTAAAGATGCCCCGTATAGAAAGGCTAATGTACTTTAAATCTATTGAATCTCAAAGTTTTCATGTTGGCTTGGTGTGTATGCTTGAAAAGTGGGGCTCAGATATCGTCTTGTAAAATTTGGGGAAATTGATGGGTAGCGTGAGGCTTAAGAATTTTAATTATTTATTATGTCTACAGCTATTACGTTTAACGGGGAAAATTTTTAAGGCGAAATATCGGTAAGCACGAAATAATGCAACCAACCCGCCAAGCTACTAGGGATTTTCATGCATTTTCTTTCTCTTAACGCGAAACGAAAATCGTTTAACATGAAAAGATTATTCTTCTGGGAATTTACAAAATACGGAAAACACCAGACGCGAAAACTAAATTAAATTTAAAACTGGTATGATACGAAAAAGAGATGGTTTTAATGTTTCGTGGAAAGAAGGCTAACTTTGTGACGGATCTATACGCGGCTCTACTAACCCCTTGGGTATTCATATGGGGAAACAATATTATCAACCAACTTCCACCGAGTAAGGAAAGCGTGATTAGGCAAATTAAGTTTATTATAAAAATTCTGTATTCTCGCGAGTTTTGAGAGTTAGTGAATTGAGAAGCTAAGATTATATTAAAGTGAGAATTGAAGATTTCCAAAGTGAGGATCGCTCGGATGCGAGGTGATCAAGACAACCTTTAGTGTTCAAGGCCTCAGGTATATGAATGACTTTGAAATATGTATCTTCGCTTTAACTTGACTTTGAAATATCTTCGAAATTGGCTGTGGCACGAGCCAATTTTGTTTATCTATAAGCTACTTTCATTCTTCATCCCTACAAAAGTCACACAAAAACATCTCATCTCTAATCAGTTTACTTTGAAATTCGGTGAAGAATATATCTCCGTGCAAATAAAAATCAGTGAGTTTGGTTCGTATATTTTTTATTTTAGAAGAACGTTTTTTGAGAGCACAATGGCAAAGAGCTCAGGGAGAAAGCAAACTGCTATCTCGCTTGAAATGAAGATGGAGTTCCTTTAGGTTGTTGATCAAAAACAGAATTCGAAAACAGAAATCTGTAAACTCTACTTTATCAACATTAATTAAACAAGTAATATAAAAAAAATTAAGTCAATTCCTACCTAGGTCAACAAAAAAATTTTTACTTTTTATTAAATAATTACAATTGTAATATAAATATGTATTTCCATATGACAGAATCACAATATTAAGTGGCAAAATAGAAGCCGTTTTTCTTTTTACATATGGTGTTGGATTTTCTACGGTTCACTTCGAATTGAGATATTGCAGGTTCAAAATGTGACAGAATAGGGCCAAGTTTATTCCATCGAAATATTTTGGTTTACGGTTAGTGAGAGAAATGCTGATTCAGTTGTTTTGTCTAACGTGGATTGCATTGGATTGTTGCATAAATACGATCTCTGGTTTTACTAAGCCGTAATCAATATATACAGTCGCCATCTATTGCCATCATTCGGAACAAATTTAATTTTTTCCTCCCGTATAAAAATAAACTAAATTAATTTAATTTAATTAATGAATTTTTTAAAGAAAAAACTGTATTAAGACCAAGTGTTATCCACAACAAGTTTAAAACAATGTTTTTGAACTTGAATGGATGAATAAAAAGTATTTTATTAACGGTTGAAAATTTGAACAAGATATATAGAGTGTGAGCTAATAGTAGGAATTGAAAAAGAGAGCAATTTACGTAAACGTTTTAACGGGGTTTTTTTAATACATGCATATAAACATTTCTGGGTGAATAAAATGTACTCTAATGAATTTAATTTTGTTGATTACAGTCGACTCTCGATAATTCGAAGTTGAAGGGATTTCTTCGAAAAACTTCGAAGTATCAAGAGGGGGTATATATATATATATATAAGATAAAACTCCTGAATTTTTTTCTAACACATTTAAATTTTAAACTATGTAATAAAACAACAATTGTACATAGTATAAAATTACTAAAAATATTTTTTTAAAGTACACATTATACAGAAAAAACGTTATACATAATTTAAAAGTCATGCATTAAAAGAATACATTTATGTAGTAATTCTATTTCACGCCCCACCAAATCTCTCCCATTCCTCATTGGAAATGAAATTGTTTCGCTCCCGGTTCCCTCAGATACTGTCCCCAACACCATTGGTTCTATAAGGCAGGGTCTAGTGCGGCCCATGTCCCACTTGGTGCCACATGCTATAAGTCACACAGAGGAGCCATAAATAGTTATGTCAGTCCGACGCAAAAAACACAATCCTACGCGCATTTCTTCTTCACAATACGAACCACCCTTTTTTAACACATGAGTTGCAAGCCACGTGTTAAGCAAAAGATATGGACGGCTGACAGCAGTTGTGGCTAGACCTGTCCACTAGAAGAAGGAAAGCAATAAAAGTGTCTTTTTACCTGAGGAACCGGGAAACGCAAAAAAGGGGTAGCAGACAGATGGTCATCAAAGAGGCTACGTTACAGGGGAGACACGCAGAGACAACACAAAACATATAAACTCCAACCTGTTTGCTATAGGACTCTATATAGTAAGTGTTCGAATTGTCGAGAGTTTTATAAAATAACCTCGAATTATTGCGTGTTGTAGTCTGACCAGCCACAGATTTTGCTTCGAAATATTGAGTGTATCAAAACGTATTGTTTTAGTTCGAAATATCAAGAGTTTTTATAGGGGCTGACAGTTCATATTACCGAAAGTTCGAATTAGCGAGTGTCGACTGTATATGGATTTTTTTTCTTGCAATATCCTTTGATATGAAATTCTTTTAACACGAAAAATATTTCAGTTCCCCTCCGTTTCGTCTTAAGCGATTTTCACTATTTTGAATATTTCAATTCCGCAGAATATGTTATTTATCAAGGAAGGGGCAAACATGACTTTTCTTTTCGAGTGCTTCAAACGGACTGTCTCTTCATCTCTTGGGGTGGGCCGGTCCTTTCTCTTACATCTCGAGTTTCAATCGATTTTCTGGATTGCAAGTGTGAAATCCAGCTGTTCGATTTCTTACGGACATCGGTTGTCGGCGTGATGTCAGATGAAATGACCCTGCAATATTTTAGGGGTGCACGTGTGGATATGAACGGCGTCATGCTATCTGCATAGGGAAACCACTCATGCAGCTGCGAGACGGGAAAACGTTACAATCTTCGTCCCTTGATCAAGTTTTAAAATTACGATGTCAATCGCCAACGGACTTCGTTTTTTTTTTCTTAGTGAGATGTAAAAAATCAATTATTAACAATATATAATTCTGAAATATTTTTAAAAATACTTATAAAGTAGTTAACATTTCTCCACTCATATCTTTGAATCTTTAAGACAAGATGAATCAATTCCAATAAATTTTGTACTCATTTCAATTCCCTTTTTTTTTTTTTTTCTCTTTATATAAAGCATGGGTGTCTAAACTATGACCGCTTGTGGGCTGCATTGCAAAAATAATTTTTTTTTTCTGGGCCGCACATACAATATTTTTTTTTAACAAATTGAAATAAGAATTAACTCTATGTAATTTTATTAAAATAAATTAACTTATTTTTATTATAATTTTTTTTTAAAATTTGAATGAGACATGAATAGGTACACATTTATTTTAAATTTGTAAAAGTTTCGCTTCATTTAGTTTGGATTTCATAAAGATGGGGAAAAAATCAAATTAATAAGAAGAATGAATTTGTGTTTGTGTTGGACAAGCATATCGATATCGGGTTCAATAGATGAAGTTGCAATTCTTAATGCATTTCAAGATGTTTGTCAGTGATCTTTGTCCTATTTTGGTTTTTTGTGTGCTTCATTCTTGGAAAATAACTGGTCACAAATATAAGTACTGCCAAAAGCTGAAGGTATTAATAAAGCATGAGTGTGAAAATGAGGATATTTATCGCGCGGTGTAGGTAATCTTTATAAAACTCCAGTATAGAAACATTCCCAAATTTTTCTTTCAGTTGAATGACACTTTTCAAATCAATGCATTCCATTTGAAGATTTGAAGGTAGTTTATTTATTTCTGGAGAAAATGAGGTAGAAAATATATTGAAATACTCTTCGTTTTTTTCGAAAATCTTGAAATTTTCTTTCAAACTCATCAGTTAAATCGAAAATTAATGCAGCATATTTTGCGTACTTTGTGCATACATTAATTTTTTTGATAAAACATAAATTGAAATATTTTTATAATTTGCGTTTGGGCCGCATTTTAAAAGCTTTTGGGCCGCACTTTAGACAAGCATGATATAAAGCATTATTTATTTTAAAACTATTCTGAAAAGAGAGCACCTGCTTTGCTTAAAAAATATATAACAATCTATGAGTAGCATATGTCGAGAAATATGGACTGCCATACATTATTTCAAAATGATGGCTCTATCAAAATGATGACTACCTTTAAATTTTAACCTTTTTCAGTCTAATTTTTAAGCTTTAACTTCTCTTATGTGTTATATTCTTGTTGAACTATTCCTGTAAAAATTAAAAATTCTTAAAAAATTCTTACCAACAACTAAATTACAAGCTCTTGAAGAATAAATCTTTTACAAATCGATACTTCTATATTCTAGTCTAATAAAATAAAAAATAATTGCTTGTTCAGTAAAATAAAAGTTAATTTCATCACGAAATCATCCAGAAAGAAATGTTTTTCCCAAATTCAATGTAATTCGCCTACTTCTGATACTTAAAATCCTGTTATACAAAAGAAAAATTTTCTGTAACGGATCGGTAACTTTAGGGTCTTTTTAATGGTAAGAAGCATATCCTTTCTAGGAATTCTAACATTTTTCCAGATGTATAGAGCTGAAAGTAATTTATAGAACAGCGAAAAGGCGGAGACGTTTAAAGGTCCTGATGCCGTTTCCGGCTGTTCCATGCGTCAGAATATAGATAGGTTTATTATTTACGATGTGCTCTTATGGCATTTACCTTTTCACTTACAAAATATAGCATTATGTTTGAAATATTTTGGCAGGTAATTTAATTTGCATATCGGAAAATTCCAAAATGCGTTTCTTACAAGATTACCATTTGACATAACTATAAAAAAAATGTTTATTCTTAAAAAATCCATTTAAAAAATTCCTTTTAACGTTTTGAATACTACTCATAAATATTTATCGCCTTTTGTACTTAAATATTCCTTGAGTCAAACTAGTTTTGCTGACTGTGGATTTATTTTTTCTTGCGAAAATTACGTTAAAAACAAACCTTTTTTTAACTTGCTTTTATAAGTTCCACTTGTATGTAACGGAATCTTTGAACTCGATTTTTTTCCAGATTTAGTGACTAAAAGGTTAAGGTGCAACCCTAAAAACGAATACACTTGTGGTTAATAGAAATAAAACAAAAAAAAGTGTTGTTTATGTAAGAAAGGGAAATGGGAGTTTGCGTCTGCAATTTCTTACCATAATATAAACAGTTTGACACCCCCCACCCCGGCTCCAATTATCAAACTCAAGGATAAATTCAACAATGAGTAATACATAGATAGTTTGAAAACTAAAAAAGTACGCTTTTTTTGTAGATCGAACCAAAAAAGGAAAAATAAATTATAGTTTTAAAAAACTAAAAAACACGATTTTATTGTAAATTGAACTAAAAGGTAAAAAAATTAATTCTTAATAAAAGAATAAAATGATTAACGAGGAAATTAATGGCATTGGAGTAAAAGCGTGGGGTGCTTTGTACTATATTTTTACTAACTCAGCATTTCGGAATGGAACTGGTAAGAAATTGTAACAATTAATATATAGC
Source organism: Trichonephila clavata (assembly GCA_019973975.1). Taxonomy (NCBI): domain Eukaryota; kingdom Metazoa; phylum Arthropoda; class Arachnida; order Araneae; family Nephilidae; genus Trichonephila; species Trichonephila clavata. The sequence goes on along the minus strand of BMAO01035490.1, from coordinate 103,832 downwards.
CCTTCCCTGCTTTTACCCCAGTGACATTAATTTTCTCGTCAATCAGTTTATTCTTATATTAAGAATTATTCTTTTACTTTTCTGTTCAATTCACTATAAAAGCTTGTTTTTTAGTTTTTTTAAACTATAATTTATTGTACATGAAAATTCACACACACACACACAGTCGGTTCTTCAAAAGTGTGTGTGGGTTTTATTGAATTAAAGCTGATATTAACTATCAAAATTTTGGCATTGATGAAATATTTAGAATTAACTATGCAAATATATAGTCGAACCTCTCTATATTGAGAATTTTTCTATATAGCGAACTTTTTTCTGGAACAAAGAACATTTTACGATTTTCTTCGTAAAATAACCTCCCAGTAGCGAAATGCATTTTCTATATTACGAACTTTTTTTCTTGTGATTCAATTTTTTCTCTCTATTTTTGAAGTATTTTAGGACATTTCAAGTTATTCTCCCTTTTAACACATTTTATGGTAGTCATAAATCTTGAACTGGTTTTATCAGTTGCCTAACTCATAGAGAACAATAGAATTCTGGCCATTTCATCCAAGAAGTGCAGCTTTTTACCCCCATTATCCAGTTCACTAGAAGAATTTTCGATATCTCCTTTTACCCTCAGTAGAGTTGTCTCGTGTGCCCGTGTCCTTAAACTAATATCCATTCATTTGTAGTGTTGATCAGTCTTACCGATCTTACTTATCAGTCTTCTTGTAGCTCGAAAATGTCCAAACGTAAGTGCTTGATCATCGAACAAAAAAATTTAATTTTTCAGGAAGTGGATACAGGCGTCAATAAAAAGGATATTGATTTAAAATTTGGTATTCCTCCAAACAGCTTATCAACTATTATAAATACGAGATAAGTTACAAAATTATGATTCATCGAATTCTTGTTCAAAACGTTAAAGAACATGTGTCTATGTAGATGCCGACGAGGTAGTTTTAAAGTGGATACACGCAATGTAAGATAAAAATGTTCCGATCTCTGGACCTTTCGTAATAGAGAAAGCTCTTCAATTTGCGAAGGCACTGGAATACGATCAATTTCTAAGTAGAGATGGATGGCTAGAAAAATTTAAGAAAAGAGACGAAAAAATACACCTGGAGGGATTTTTGATGCATTGCAAAGATGTGAGGCGTATTATGAAACAAAAAATTTTTCAAGCACAATTAACAGATTTTATGAGCAGGGTCTTAAGACTCTTTGAGGCCCTGGATCCAGAGAAGATTTTTTGAGGCCCTGGGCCCCTATGCAAAAGGAGGCCCTACTTGATATTTTTAAAATTGACGATACATAGCATGCATTGTCAAATACTTGTACAAACGGTAATTTGAAACAAATGTGCACGACAAACCAACAGACTCGACCGATGGCCGCAATTTGACTAAATGAGTTGAATGATTGCTTTTGGTATTAGACTTAGGCCTAGACATAGACAACGGTCACACTAACCACCTACCACTAACAGTCCTAACACTTTTGCCAGTTGACATGCAGTTTGAGATTCCCTGTTTTTCGGAGAATATGGACGGGAATAATATTTGACCATTAAAATGATCCAAATCATGATCTTAATAAGAGTCAAAAACGAAACAAGGCCCCCACCGAGAGTGAGGCCGTGGGCCCGGGCCCAGTTGGCTTATGCCTTAAGACGTCCCTGTTTATGAGTAATTAAATTTAAGGACGCACGTGCTAATTTTTAGAAAATTTCTAGTTATAAAATAATGTATGCTTGAAATTACTTGTATACTTTAAATTAGAAAATGTTCTTAAAATTCATTAATTTAATATAAAATTATTTTCTTAATGTTGAAAATACAGCTTATTCCTCGACATTCTTTTTTCTTTTTTTCCTTGCAATTTTTCTTTCTTTTTTTCTTTTGATGGGTAAGATATATAAAATAAATTAGTTTACAAAAAGGTGTGAATAATTACTTTTTTTAATGTATGGTGTTAATGAACTTAAAATTTATCTTATGTGGTTTATAAAGAAAATTAAAAGATGAACCTCTATATCACGAATTTTCCATAAAACGAACTTTTTTCGGGATTTAACAAATTTGCTATATAGAGGTCCGACTGTATATACCCTGGTTCTCATAAATTAAGGAAAAGTCACAAAAATAGCGACAGCTCGTCCAAAAATAAGCCAAACACAATGAAATTTGAAAATATTGGTAAGTATAAAAGGAACTGAACAATATTACATTATGCAAAATAGTGGTGATGCAGTCGGAATACGTCACTTGCGAGGAGCATAAAAAAGGATGTCTCAGAGCAAGGTGGAAATTGTCGTTACATGTATGAGATTAGAAATCTTGTATAGCGAAATTGTAACAAGGGCCTCCAGGCATCCTTTGACCGAAGTACTGCGATGGCGAGCTATTGGGAGAGTAGAGGCAGGAAAAAGTTAGATAGAAGTGACAAATGGCTGAATGTCCGTCGGTGATTCATAGACTTTGGCAACAATTTCTGACCCTGGATTTGATTTTCAAGATGCTCAGCCTTGGATGCTAATCTTGAGCAGGAAACAATTCAACGCATGCAGTGGCCAGCTTGATCACCGGACCTTAACCCTATGAAGCATGTTTGGGATGCTCTTGGAGGACATTAGCTTCTCTCAATCCCCCTTCTAGGACCCAAGCCACACTTTCAACAGCCTTGGAAGAGCAATGGCTCACACTTTCTACAGAATGAATAGACTGAATAATTGAGAGCATCACACACATCGCTGCATGCACTGTATAGCTTCTCAGGGGGATCACACCCTATATTAAAGGTACTTTTCCTAGACCAAACTGAAACATCCGATTTGTTCAATGTATACATACGCTAATTTCTATAACACCATAATTGTCTGTTGATTTCTTTTTATGCTATTTTAAACCTTCCAATGTGGTGTATAATGTCTATAAGTTTCATTAAATATTTTACGCATAACTTTTGAGCTATCGTCATTTATGTGATTTTTTTAAAATTTATATATATGATAGCCAGTGTATATTTATTCAAGAAAAAAAGGGGGGGGGGTGGAATCCGTTAGAATAAAACATTAATATAGCACTATTTGCATTAGAGCATAGGTTCTCAACGTGGGCGTTTGAGGCTTTCAGGGGGGGGGGCGTTGAGATGGCACGGAGGGGCTTGGGCAGATTAACCAAAAAGACTAAAAAAAACACGCTGATTATGTACTGACAAAAGTAAACTTTAATACTGTTTACCTTATGTTGATTGTATGTATTTAAATCATTCCTATATCACATGTACGAAAATTTACATATTTCGGTAGTACGGGAAGTGGATGAAAAACACATTACATCCAGACGTACATTATATTGAATGATATAGTGCATTTTAATTTCTGTAGTGCACGCGTTGTCTTTGTCTGTGAGCGTTAGGAAACATGTTCCGTCCACTTTATTTCCTTACGTATATTATCCAAGAAAAATAATTAAACATGTTAACGAGGAATTAACGTGATTCTTTAAAGGCTGAAACTGTCAATTTATATTTATTTTGAAAGCAATAGTTTATTATGAATTACTTTGTATCATCAGAACCACTGCCTGTCTTTGTAACAGATAATCTAAAAATCTTTTATTCCACTCTTTTAAATGAAGAAGAAATTCAGTAGCGTTTCAATTCCAACAATGTCCTACCTATAACTAAAATATATAATATTACACATTTAAATATATTTGGGGCAATATATATTTCATATTCGCAAGTAAAAAAACTGGAATTTAAGGGGAAAAACTGATATTAAAAAAATATATTCTTTTAATAATAGGATATTTTTAAAAACTTTTGTTTTCACCATGAATTATGTACTCACTTATTTTTCTAGAGTGGGAGGAGGTGGTATAGAAATATATTCACTAAAAAAGGGGCGGTGTGGAAATATTCACTAGAAAAGGGGGCGCCAGTTCAAAAAAGATTTGGAACCTATGCATTAGAGTTATTTATTTCTTTTAGAACAAAGATTAAGCAGGAAAAAGAAACGTGTTATTTTAGAAATATATATGAATATACAGGAATCTCAATACAAACAGACGTATGTTGTAAAAAGGCAAAAATAAAAATAATAAGGACGAATTTCAATATTACAAATATATTAAACAAATAATCGACTATTGCTGTTTTGCACAATACATTCTTGTTTTTAAGTGCTGCAATTTATAAAAACATTTTGTCCAAGAGAGAAATATATTTCCTAAGCAAATTTTATATTTTTTGCTATAAGATTCAAAAATATTCCTTTACATTAAGCTTCCTCGCTCTACGATGGTAGCAATGAAGTGCAAAATAAGATAAATTGAAGCTCTGAGTTAAAATATTAAGTCTCAAAAGAGCTGAAATTACTTTTAAATAAGTGTAATCAAACTATTCCAAAAAACCGTATTATCTAAAAAGTGATCCCCCAAGAAAAACCATTTTGGACATTGTTGGAAAAAAATAGAGATTATTCAGAACGAGCCATGAAAAAGAATCGAGTTATAGGCGAATAGAAATACTCCAAATAATGAAAAGTTTCAGACTAATTTTTTCAATAAAAATTTTCCGTTTTAACACTTAAAAAAGATCTCGCATTCTTAATTTTGAATCTCGGTCCAATTAATTTTTAATCGGCTACAAATTGGAGCAAATTGTTATAATAATTGTTATCGTTTTGTATATGTTACCGTTAAAGTGTGAAATCCGTTATTTCATGAAATAACTAGACAAGTCAGTTAAAGTATATAAAATTATTGAATTCTACGATTTATAACTAGGTACTCTATAGAATAACGATTACTTTATCGTTAAAGTATGAAATACGATACTCAAAAGCTCTTTGAACCGATTTTAGCTGCTTTTAATCAGTTTCGAATCTCTTGTACCTGCTTTTGCAATGACGTGCGAGTATGTATACTTCCTTCTGTTGCTTTTAGACGTAGAATTTTGGCAGAGTATTTATGTTATAGCGTTTTACATTTTGGATTATTAACAAATATTTCTGCAACCTGTTTTCCAGCAATGACTTCTTCGGGAATGGGAGACTAACCTGTAAATAAGAAAGATTAATTCAAGAGAAATTTGAATATTTATTGAATAAACGTGGGACAAAAAGGAAAACAGTGCTGCACTGTCTCTCGAAAAATTATTAACTTTGATAGAACAGAAGTAAAAAATGCTAAAACAGTACAGAAAAAAAGTATAAGTGACTATTGGTTACCCCAGTTTTATGAAATCCTTGAACCTCAAGGATTAGAAAAGTTAATTATGCTAGTAACAGATGCAAAACATTCTTTTTTCCCTTTCAGTTTAACTAATGTTAGCAATGTGAGCAATTATAAATTATGTGATCTGCTTTTCCTTATTATTTATCAATTAATCATCCGCAAAAGGGATAAATTTTCGAGAGGTCTTAACTATATATTTATGATCATAACTTTGAAATTGTTTATTTTTCACATTAACGGTCTATGATTTGTTATTTCATAGAATAACTATGTGGGGTAAGCTAATCCACATACTTAGTTAAAGCACGCAGCCAAGTCGGACAAGCAAAGTAAAGTTTATCTACGGATATAATTTCGGGTACATGGGTTTCTGGGAACCCTCAGATCCGTATCTGGCTAGAAAAAGTTCTGTATAGGTCTTGGTTAAGTTGCATTTTCATGCTGGATTGTATGGAGCTTAGCAATAAATTTATTGAATTAACACAAACATATATACAAAACAGTAAAATTAAAACAGTGGTAACTCACACCCAGCACGATCAAAATATATAAAAACAATTGAGATAAAAATAGTGGTGTCTATTTACAATATTACAATAGTGGAGTCTACAATGTGGCGGCGCCCCTTGCAAGTAATAAATGATAGTGATAATAAGTAATAGTGATGGCGCCACAACTAGATAAAGTATGAAATGTTTCATCTATTATATACTTTAAGTGACTTGTCTAGTAATTTCATGAAATATTCTATGAGATAATTGAATTATAACACTTCAATAGTACCATATACAAAACCGTACTTAAGGATGCAAAAAATAAGAAATAAAAAAAAAATGAATGGATGGGTATGAATCGACAAACGCTTTTTACACGTGACAAGAAAGTAAAAATGCTTCGGAAATATCATGTAGCTCCCCATATAGGTTACAGCGCATAATCTGGAGGAAAAGGATTAATGGTTATGAGAGCTTTTCGGTGGAATGGGTCTTAGGATGGCTCTTGAAAGATTCCAGCAAAGAAAATGAGTGTCTGCACCACACTTTGACACAGATATCATGTTTGTATAGGAAAATAGTTGCCCCAATGGTAATGAAATCCAAGTGGAAAAGACTGCAGTAAGTAGCCTTATAAGCTTTCAAGAATGTTTTCAGTGTAATAAGAAAAAATTTGAATTGGCTGTCAAAAAACCCTAATGTACAATAAGGAATACGTGGAATGAATTAAAAAATGAAATACCGCTTTTTTTGGAAGAATTTCTTATTTAATACTGAATCTCTAGAAATTTCTTCATGTCGGTTATAAATTATCCAAATTTTGTTAAAAAATTAAATATTGATAGTAGACCGAATTATTAAGATATAGAATGAGTTAATTGAGTACTAAATTTACACACCTATTAATGTATTGACCATGAATAAAGGAAAAATTAAAGCTAATGAATTCGGTATCATTTTTTGTTAAAAGGAAAAATTCTATTACAAAAATCCATCCGATGAACCTCACTTTGAGCAAGTGTGAGGGGCCGCGGTAGCCTAGTGGCCAAGGTATCGGACTCGTAACCGGCGTGTCCTGAGTTCGAGCCAAGTGCCACTGAAGACCCACTGGAGTGATGCATGTTAAATTTGTCGAGAGGTCAAACGTCCTCCCGTTGGTGTGATGTGGTAGTTAGTAGACGGGGGTGCAATCTCAGGTGTCATCCTCGACGAATTACGAAGCCCGTTGCCTTATAGTGCGATGTTTGTTACACACTCGCTCAAAGTGAGTGAGAGAATATTAACGTCGCACTATTCAGCTACACGAGGGCTTTGGGCGGAATATCCAAAGGAACCGAGCTCACCCGAAGAGGGTTTAGAGCTACAAACCGATCAATCGAAAGGTTTTTGGTGGCGGACCTCGTAATTTTGAACCATGATCAAGTGACGCAGACGACCCTGATTTGGCATACCCCTTTCCAAACTACCACAATACTTTAGAAGCAGTAGTTGAGTAGAACAGCACTCTAATTGTTGTTCGCACCACTCCATAGCTGTCTCTAACGCAGAAAGGAGTCAGCATTTGCTACTTTCGTTGTTGTTGTCCTCGTCTTCACCGTCGACAGAGTAGGATTCTTCTTACACGGAAGTCCCAATCTCGTCATCATTTAGCATTTGAAATCCACAGTCTTCTGCATCGCATGTCATCCAGGTTTCTACATCTTCATCGCATTCTTGAAATCCTGGGATCGATTGGACAAAGTCGGTAATCTCCCCCCTGTGGTCGTCATTGAAGTCTTTTTCGCCATCTAAATCTGGCCATAGCTTATTCTATGCATTTTTATGGTACATTTTTCTTATACATTACATGTAGATGACAAAAAAAAAAAAAAAAACTGGTTTGAATGTTTGACACTCCGGATAAACGACGTTCTACTGTATGTTTAATTTGCAACACGTATTACATGGCTTGGAAACTATAAACTTAAAAATTAATGCATTATAAAAGTGATTTATAAATTTTTTAAAAAAGAAAGATTTGAAAGCAGAAGTTTTGGATTTTTCACGCATTTTGCATTTCCGAGAGGAATTTACGTTCATTCTTCTTTCTCTTATATATTTTCTGTAAAAGCTTGTATCTGCTTCCTGGTTTGAAAACGAAATCTAAGAGGAAATTTGCGAGAAACTGAGACTTAAATTACTTAATCGCTCGCATAAAATTAGAGCAGAGGCCTGAACTGGTGATATTTGATAAGGAATTCTGAGGAGCAGAAATTAGTCCAGTTCGGGTCAACTAATTGAGAAAAGTTTGAAAATTAGTTTCGGAAATTTATAAAATTTAAACTTAAAATTTAAATATTGGCACATTCCTTACAACTGAATATAAATCTTATATTATTATGCAACTTGTTAATCTCTTTGCGAGTATATAAAATTTGACTAATAAGTTATTAAATTCTTGGCAACTTAAGTATATTTTGGCGACGAAAGTTTTGAAAATTTTTTCTCTCGCAGAATCCAAATTTAAAAAACAAACCAAACATCAAAAAGAATTTGATGTTTGGACGGAATTTTAAACTGATTGTTTAAAAAAAATGGTTTTTTTTTTAGAAAAAATATTTTTAATCAGTATAAAAGGGATAAATTAAAATTTAACTAAACGAGAAATATCGTTTGTCATTATACTTAAGAAAACAGAATTGGTTGAATTTCTTCAATGAAACAAACCAAAAGAAAAAAGACTTTTATGGATAATTATCTTATCTCGACTTTATCGTAATCTGCGCTAAGCGTTATTTACATCTGCTTTTTCTCAATCATTAATATCTTAGAGAACTACATTGGATGAGGAAATTTGTAATTAAACTATAAAAGATAGTATTTTCTTATGTATTAAATATAGAAGATTGTTCGCCCTTTATTGAAACGATTTTTATAGTTAATTTTTATATATAAATGCTGTATTTTTTGTGGTGATTTGCTTCTATCTTATTGCCATGATTCTTGACAATAGCTCAAACTCAAATTTTCCATTAACTTTTTCTTAGTACTGCCATGCCAATTTTACTCTGTTCCTCTTGGAACCGTTTTCGAAAGTCCGTGCAGTGTTCTTTGATGCCGTTTTTCTAAGGCTCGTTTTAATAAACCGAAAGCGCAATAAGAGCCATTGGATAAATGCTTCAGTGGATTTTACAGGTATTTAATCAACTAAGATGCACTTTATTTCTGTTTCTGATTCTTTCTTTGCTAAATAAATGGCAGTTGACTTAAATGTGTGACTGGAGGCTTTGTCTGTATGAAGCTCAACTTTATCAATTCCTTTCCATATAAGACTGGAATTTCTTCAAAAATTGATTTTAAAATATTCCACTGATAGTATCATGAATTAGTTTTGGCTTTACTTGAGACTTTTTCGATTTTTAATTTTCCGTTGCAACAAAATCCTGCAAACTATCATGAATCCCTTTGAGAACTGTTTTGTACACTGATGACATTTCTTACGGTCATTTCCGTCAGTTGAGCAATAGAAAATGGATCTTCTTTTATTAAAGCCACTTAAATATACCCATGTCTCATCGAGTGCTACCAGAAATTTCCATTTTTCAGCAGCTAGGTCTTTTTCATATAATTTTCTACAATTTGTTTTTCTTTTAGCAATATGTTTTGGCAAAAATAGAGCTTTAGTCTTAAACATCTTTTTTTAACTTTAAATCTTTATGAATGATTTTACTTACAGTGCAGGAAGACATTCCTTGTTTCGAAACAATTAATCTTTTAACCCGGCACTTCACGCACGAAAAAAACGACCTTAACTTCACGCGCAGGGTATCTCATATCCAAGGGTGTTTACGTTCTGTTTTTACCGTTAAATTTGCATGCAAAGGCGAAAATGGAAGAAAAGTAGGAAATGCAATATGTGTATTACACTTTTTTCATACGTAAATTTAGTTTTTCTGTTCTTTTTATTAGGGCATTCAGTACATTGTTTATACGCTCCTTTAGTTTTCGTCGCGAGTGAGTGCGATGTTTTCACTGGACGTTAATTTTTTTTTAAATTTCGTAGAAGCATTGCTTGCTGGTTTTCACATTTTTCTGTTAATCGAAATCCAAAACACTTCAGAAATCAGCGTCTGGTTCAATGTTTAGGAGGTGGTTTTTAACTACTTAAGAAAATAATTTGAGCATTTATTGCCGCAACGTTCAGCAACATAAAAAATATTGTCATAGGCTAACGATTAGATTTTCTAGCCATTGAATATGAAGTGGTCATTTTATCAAGGACGCTAATTACTCCCTCAGTTAAGTTATCTTGATAGATTTCAGTAGAGGAATCATGCTTGTTATTATACTCTTCATCATTCGATTCTTCCTTATCATCCCCGCATAGGGACTTTTTTCATTCGAAAATCCTGTTGTACTACATCTATTAAATACTGTATCTATTAAATCACATATCCCATTTCTTTATCATAACTACAATAATGCGCCATTGTATAAGAAAGATTTTAAAGCGTGCTCATGCATTAAGAACTGTAACGGCGATCGATTCGCAGGATATGACAAACCCGAAGAGGCGGAATCCAAAATTATACCCTTAGAATTCGCCTACAAGCTAAGGCCCTTCGAAGGATATGACCTTAAAGTCAGCTAAACGAGAAACTATTCATTTTCCAAAAAAAGTTAAGATGGAGTCTTGAAAAAAGTTAGGCAGTGGGTATGACATACCCTGCGCGTGAAGTGCCGGGTTAATCGGCGGATTTTCTTTTAGGACCAGAGACTTCCTTTTCTGGATAGTTACTTGTGTTCGAACAGCCATAGGATGAGGTTTCGTGGTCATGTTTTTATTTTCACTTTCAGCCAGACGTTTTTTTTTTCTTCCCCTTTTCAAATTCTGTGCTAATATAAATACCTTTTTTTGAAATGCAATAACCGAGATTTGTACAACGATTTATAATTTGTTGATGCGAATATTTCTCCTCGGAAAGCGCAGTTATGTAGCCTTTGAGGCATCTATCAATTTTAGAAACATTTTTCAAAATAAATCTTTTATTTTGCATTCCAATCAAAAGAAAACATTAGCAGACGATTATTCTGAAGTTGCCAAAGTTTTATCTCAAAATGCAAACAAGAAAATAAATCCCAAAATCGTGTCCATAAAGTGGGAACGACCTTCTATATAATGCTATTCACAAATGATATTCTAACAGCTGGAAGAAAACAAATTATTTTTATTTCACAAAAACAGCAATTATTTCAGTATATAATGATATATATTTATCGATTCCCATTTTCACAAAATTCTCTATTATGATTGAAAAATGTATAGATTAAATAGCAACGGAATATTTATCTCTGTGTTTTTAGAGTGGAAACGATGCTTAATTTCTCAAGGTAGTGAGTTCTAAGTCGAGTTTTGATCTCAATTTCTCATTCCACCAATTAATAAATAATACAATAGAGGTTATAAAACACATCGGACATAGCCGCAAATATAGTATTGTACAGAAATTATAGCAGAGGAAGGTAATAAAAGTTCCAATCATTAGATCAGGGAACAAAATTACAAGATACATTAGCCAATAGCCTTTCATGAAGCTAAAGAGAAGTTATATTTCAAACCCACCGGCCACATATGTTCATTAAACAAACAAACCACTAATTTGTATATAGAGTCGAATTATCATTAAGATGCACGGTTTCTCTTTTCAGAATACGATCAGAATACTTTTCAGAAAACTCCTTCGATCTGAAACTTACACAGATTTGAAAAATATTATGCGAATTTAAAAAGAAAGGAATGTATCTCAAGTGAGCCCATTCATGATACAGTAATATTGCCTGCGGATGTATATTTTGGCATAGCAAGTAATATCTGTAAATATTTCAATTAAAATAAAAACAAAAATTTTTGTTAGGAGTTTAAAAAGAATTACTCCAAACATAATCATTAAAAAGATATTTTTTATTCCAAAAAAATTGCACTCCTAACAACGCTGAAATAATTTTAAATGGACAATTGTTCCTTTGTCCATGGCTTATTTGTTCCTTTTATCTATCAGACTTATGGTTTGGCTATCCGTATTGATTATTGCGCGCGCGCGTCCTGGATTCTCACTCTCCCCTCCCCCTTCTGAAATAAGTTTAATTAAATTTTTTGATAACGAAATTCACTTATTTCCTATTTAAATTTAATGTTCTGCAAATTAGTAATAATGATATATAACTATAAAAAAAAAATGCTCATGATCGTTACCAAATTTTTCCACTTTTAAATCTGATTTTTTTCCCCCTCGATATTTTGTCATTGATTCTGTCTTGCATAATGTTAAAGAAGTGACAAAAACTCGGCAATGTTTTTTTTAAAAAATCCAACACATTGCCACCAGTTTCACAAATGTTTTCGCTTTCGGCATTTTTCATTTCACTTCAGTAACATAATTCATACCATTTGATAAACAGAAAGGTACGTTTCGGTTCAGAGTTCAAAGCGTTATAATAAAGGAATCGGAAGTGAAATACTTTAAAATCAATAAAGATCGTGCAACAAAAAGAAATCCAACCCTTTTTGAAGATTTCTTTAAATGCAGAAAAGAAAATCAAGTGAATGTAGATAATCTACTTGAAGGCGGGAGAACCAAGCTAGTCGACTCCCATGTGGTCTAGTGGTTAGGATTCCTGGCTTTCACCCAGGCGGCCCGGGTTCGATTCCCGGCATGGGAAGATGAGGTTCCATGGTGTAATGGTTAGCACTCTGGACTCTGAATCCAGCGATCCGAGTTCAAATCTCGGTGGAACCTTGTTTTTTAAGTTTATGGTACAATAAATGGAAATTATATTAATCACGTAACATATCTCAAAAATTCAAGATCAGTGACTTTTTTAAATAAATTTAACGATGGCAATATCATTCATTTACAAAACAATATTACATTCTTATAGATAGCAACATAGTTGATTATTTTATCTGATTTTTTTTTTTTTGTCAAATACAATCACACTTCGTTTGTTATATTGAACACAACACTGATAACGACAACTTTATTTAACTGAATTTTTTAATATTGACATTTAACTTTATTTTTATAGTAGAAACAGTGGCATTTAAAACATATTTCAAAATTTTAAGGATGTATTTTTAATAAATTTATATACACATAACCTCAAAAAATCTATTGCAATAAAAACGGTTCTGTTTTATTTTACTAATAATTGACTATCATATAGCAAGATGTATTTATGACTCTCATAAAGTATTCTACTTTAAAAAAAAATTCCGAAGGCACACATATTTTTCCTCATGGCTTCTTTTTTTTGACTTTTAACAAATTAAATACTTATAAATATTTTTTATTTTTCTTCTTTCTAAGTCGTTTTAAAAATTTGTGATAAAATATATTTATAATGTTTTGTACAAAAAAAATTGCTTCAAAAATTTAATATTGGAAGGTATTTTATCCTCATGTTAAAAATATTACTAAGGAGAATTTTAAAGAAAAGTGCAAAATAAAGCAAAAAGAGCAGAAATAGCCTCATTAATCATTGTGAAATTCTCAAAGAAGCAAAATGGCACGATAAATATTGATGTATTAATTTTAATGCTACGTTCACACACAATTTCCCTTTTCGTAATTATTTAAAATTCATCTTTCCAGCTTATGTAAGAACACACCGATTGGAATGTATTTAAAACAAATATACATCCATTTTAAGCTTCTCTTACACTTAATTGTGTCATGAGTTCGAGTCCAGTGCCACTGAAGCCCCGCCGTGTAGGGCGTGATGCGCGTTAAATATGTTGAGAGTTCGAGAGCTCAAACGTCCTCCCGTTGGAGTGGTAGTTAGGAGAGGGGAGGGGCAGCTCAGCTGTCGTCTTCGTCACTTGACCATGTTTTAAAATTACGAGGTGCGTCGCAAAAAGCGATCGTGTAGCTGAACAGTGCGACGTTAATATTCTCTAACTCACTTACACTTTATTATTCGTTATGAACTGTAACGTTTGAGATTAAATAATTTTAACTTTCCATTCTCTTTTTCATAGTTATGAAGTTTATTTTTATCAACGGAACTTACTAAAAGCACTTTTATGCAATATTTATTGACCTACCTAAGAAATTGTGACAGCAAAAATGTGTTTTGGTAAATTTAAAATATGTTTTTTTTATTTGGGGAAAGAAATTCAGAATATATATATATATATATATATATATAAAACTCAAATGTTTGGCAGAGGCACTGAAAAATGACTGCACAAAGTAACTTCTATCCATAGAGAAGCACTGTTAAAATAATACTCATTTGCACCAGAATTCTTATTTGTACCATATATTCCAATTAAACAAAGTTCTTTCATATTTTTATAAATTACTTTTATTTTTTGTTTTAGTACACTATGAAAATTAGAACATCTTAAAGCTGTCCAAGGACGTCTTAAAGCATGGGCCAACTGGGCCCAGGCCTCGTTCTCGACTCCGTCTTAATACGATCATGATACCGATAATTTTAATATGGTCAAATATTATCCCCGTACATATTCTCTGAAAAACAGGGAATTTCAAACTGCATGTCAATTGGCAAAAGTGGTAAGACCGTATTATTATGTGATGACCGTTGTCCATGTCTAGGCGTAGGCCTAGTACCATAAACATTCATCCAACTCTTTTAGTCGAAATGTGGCCATCGGTTGAGCCGGTTTGTGCCTAGGTTTTTGAGCACCATAAAGTGCGTAGCGCATATTTATTTGTTTCAAATTACCGTTTGAACGAGTATTTGACAATGCATGCTGCATACTGTCTACTTTTAAAGATCTCAAGCAGGGCCTACTTTTGCATAGGGGCCCAGGGCCTCAAAGAGTCTTAAGACGTCCCTGTCTCTGTCAGGAGAAGCACATAAATATAGGATATTTTCAATGTCTATCCTTTTTACAAAAGCAAGGAGAGATCATATATATCATAAATTATATCATTTAATGGGTGCATATGAGTGTGTGTGTGTGTGCATATGTACATATATAAGCATGTATGTAATCTTTACTGTTATTATTTCTTTTAAGTCATCCTTAACATCCTGCTTTTGATAATCAAACAATAAAAAGAAAAGTAGTGTTAGTGTTTCTGTTTCACAGTAGAATTTCAGAAAGAATGTTTTAATAAATGTTTTATTACTTAGGAAATTATTTTTTTTTAACTGTCAAATTGAAATTTATGTAATTTTCTAACTTTTATCATTTGAAATACTTTCGGAATTGGAGGAAAATATCTTACATTTTTCTCTGTCTGAATGAAATAATCAGTAGTTCAATTAAATATCAGAGTATTACACTGGCAAATGTGGAAAAGAAGACAAAATTTCCCATATAAATAAAATTTATTTTCTAAGTTATATACAGAATGTAGGCTTGAAACAAGCGAACACCTGTAACAAAATAGGCTACAACACATATTTAAAATTAACCTGAAACTCACAAGAAAATTCATTCTATATATCCATATTTTTAATCAATTATTTTACAAAAAAAGAACAATGATATATTTTAATACAAACATTTCAACATAATCTTATAAAGAATGTGGAAGAGAAACAAGCAGCTGTAAAAATAATTTCATTTAATGTAGAGAAATACCTCGATATTTACCTGAAACATATACGAAATTTATATATGAAAACAACTAGTATGTAAAAAAGAAATAAACAGTTTTATTTTTTGTAGCTTATTTCTTAAGAAAAATATATGATTTAGTATATTATTTTATTCAGGGCTCTACCAAAAGAAGCTAAAAAGAAATGCTAAATAAACTCATCCCTGCTATAATTTTCAACATATAATTAGATTTTCCAGTTAAAAGCATTACTATAAAAGAATAAAAAAAATTCACATAATTTAACAATTTATTTCAATGCAAAATACTTTATTTAAGCTATTATAGAGCTGTATAACAAATTTAAAATAAAACTGCATAGGAAGCATTAGTAATTAGTTTAAAATGCAATATAAAATACTTTTAAGCTCATTTTTTTTTGGAAGAATTTTTCTATTTAAAATTGGATTAAATAAAATTTGGATTAAATGCAAAATTAAAAATTTTGCACACAAAAAACAAACATTTTTAAAAATATTTCTGGAGTGGATTTATCATATACATATTTGTATTAAGTATATAGCTTAAGCAAAAAAATGTATTCTAATTTTTTGCATTGAATTCAATATAATTAATTTATAAAATGATATAAAATTACACATATTTTGAAAAAATTATACAAAAAAATTAAAACAGGCAATGAAAATTACATTTTAAAAATTTTAATTTATAAATCTTAGATGCTAACTTCATAATTCTGAGACCAATAATGCTATCATTAGTACTTAGTATATTATTTTTATTAAACAACAGGTCTAAAAAATTAGAAAAAAAAAAAAAAATATTTAAAAAAATAAAGATTTCTACTTAAATTTTACACAAGTTCTTAGTTACTTAGCATGGTATTAAAAAAAAGACAAAGAAGAGTAAATAAAGATATAAAAGATTAAATAAAAATATACATTACATTATTTCAGAAAATATAACAAATAAAATTTTATAGATCTGATAAAAAAAATTGTAAACATCAATGCATTTTAAGAATTTTACTGTACCTTTTCTAAAAAATGTAATATGTATGTATTCAATATAGCTACCAGAGAAAAATAACCAATAACTAAAGTAATATATAATTTAAATAAATTTAACTATTATTTTAATATCAATTACACATATATCACCTTCATTGAGATAAATATATGTCCTTGAGAAATGCAAACTGATAATCATAAGGAGCACCTGATGTAATGCATTAAAATGCACATTTTTTTCCTTTCAGTCATTTTTCATTACATCACATAAACATTTAAGTCCATCTCACATCAAGATATAGTTTTACTTTTCAATGCTACTCTGTGAATATAAAACTGGTAAATAAAAATATTTTTATATACTTTATTCCATTTCGAAAATAATTAATTAATGAAAAAATTTTATGTTAAAACACTGTTACACAAATATTAACTGCCTTAAAAAATAAAGCTTGTAAATAAAAAATAAAAAAAATTTGGAAAATTCATGATTTAAACAATCATTTTTATGGCTAGCCTCAAAATATTTTTTTTTTCAAAAAGCAATATATAATTGTTTCAAATAAACTAATTAATTAAATAAGTTAAAAGCATGTGTGGTTATTATTTTGGATGAATTAAAAGAATTTTTATTTAAATTTTAAATTGCAGAACTACCATAAAAAGAGAAAGAAATTTATAAAACTGATTCCATTGCAATAAAGTTTTAGGGATCTATGAAAAATAACAAATCATGTTACTGTAAGGATAAATTACAAGTATTTAAAGCACATTCTTTATGGCTCCAATATATGCATTTTTTTTCATATTAAACTGTTCTTATATAATATTATTTTAAATTATATTAAAACAGTTTTTTGTTCTCATTCAAGTTGTTATTGTTTAACGTTCTACTTTCAAAAAATGAATCGCTTCAGATGTTTTGAGAGGGGATAAGATTTTATCCCTCAATTTCTCAAAAACTATATATTTATATATTAAAAATAAACACTTGTTTCTACCCTTCTAATTCTTAACTACATTTCTCTCTAAATAAAGAAAAAAAATCCTATTTTCTAATATATTGAGAATAGATATTTCAGTCATATTTTTTTAAGATGAAATACATAATTTACTAACTCTTTAAAAGATAGTTATTACAATGAATTCTAAAAATATATGTATTAAGGGCATAAATTTATTTTATAACCCTTTTTATGAGATAAAAGTTACACATTCACTATATACAAGAGTTTTAAAGGTACAGATAAACAAAAATAAATATTCACTGCATTCTACAAGACAAGATAATATGTAACACTAATATAATAACAAATACCACATTTATAACTACAATGCAAATAAATCTGAAGGAGAAAAAAGGAGTATCTAGCAAAATTCAAAATACAAATTTTTAGTTTATTTTGCATTATTAGCATGAAATAGCAAATATGGACAGTGGAAAGTTATTATAAAATAAAAATTGATTTCCCTATATTGATTAATGGACGTATTTTTAAAATTTTTTTAATAGGCAGGATTAACACAGCAATAATATATAGATGTCATATAATGATCAATAATAATCTTAAATTTGGCATTGTTTACACAAAATGTGTTTTTTAAATTATTTTCCCTAGCTGCAATCTCCAAAAAAGTATATTTTAATTTCATTTGAATGCTCAGAAAACATATATCTAATCTTTGAAAACCCATCAAATCAGAAAGTAAGTTACTGATCAGTTATTGAGTTACAAATCAGACATATATAACTCCCATAATTTATATATATTGATGGACAAGCACAATTTTTTTCGACATGGCATTTCTTCATCAACATTTACTATCTAATCTGATTTTTTGCATTCATTTCCTTTATCTCTTTACACATGTTTTCTTTCAAGTATGTTTAACTATTTTTGTTTATTGAAAGTTTGGAACTATTTTTAACTTTTCTTAAAATTTTACTAAAAGCTTGCAAAAATCAATTAAAGGGAACATTAAAACTTTTTATTCAATGTCATTTGTTGCCAATTATGATTTTGATATGTTCATATCATATACATACAAGAAAAAAAAATTCTATTAATGGAAACTGCAAAAAAGCTTCGGTTTACACTTTAAGCATGAAACTAAAATTGTTCTCATCAAACATATAACTTATTAAAATGATATATATATTTCCCTACTCTTTTGCAATTCAACATTAGATAAATAAGGAGAACATTCCAGAACAAGGTATTTTTTTAAATGATTATAAGAAAAATATTTGTTAATTTATAATAAGCTATTAATTAACTCAATCAATTCAAATCAAACTATGTACAATAACAAGCCATAATTTTGTTATAAATAATTATATCAAAGTACAGCAGAATAGCACTATACAGAAAAAGCACAGTTAAAAAAAACCGAAATATTCGAAATGCCCTCAAATTCAGCTTAAGTATATTTTACAAAAAAAAGTTGAGGCACTAAGTATTATCCTGACAAATAACAAGAAAAGCAATGATTCTATGTTTAGTTACAATTCTATTAGAAGCTTTAAATTCATATAATCAGCAAAAAAAAATTATTAATAAAATTATTTCTCAGCAAAAATAAAAAAATGACATCTCAAAAAAGTAATAATTTTATCTATCCTATACTATGCATTAATGTATATTTTTTTAATATACATGCATACTGAAACACATATACATTTTGAAACTTAACAAAAACATTGATTGAAAACTAGGCAAGCAAATTAAAACCGTTTTAACAAATTCATGATAAAAAATATTTCAACACATTTTTATAACAATAAAAACACCATACATTTTCAAGCATATATGTAAGGATAAATATATATATTCTTCACAAAATAATTAAATTTGTAAATTATTTTTAACAGGAAAAAAAAGACTCTTATGTTTGAAAAAATATCACATGAAATATAATCTCCATACACTCTTTCAAAGTATTTATAACCATCTAAAAATTCTCAAACATTACAACCTGGATCTTCAAATTTTATAGACAAATAACTATACCAAGCTCTATTCAACACTCACAACTCTAACTTGGATAATATAACATTTTCTCTCAGTTTATCAAAACACATCAACTCTTACATGTCACTGGCACAAATAACATAACAATACTTTCCACAAAGTGATAAAATACTCTACCTTTCATCAAAGTCTTTTAAGATCCATGAATTAAGGAATACAACATTGATTCTTTCATGCTGTAAAGTATGCATGTGTTTTAAAAGAATAATTTTTAGCTCGTAGATTCTTGATTAGAATCGAGTAACAATTTTTTCAATTCAGTAGGAGATGCTACTGGAAGAGAACATGCATTTTTTTGGCAGACATATGCATCAGAATCTTTGGCAGACTCATTTGACCATCCAAGAGCTTTCAAACGCTCCGAAAGAAACTTTTCTGAATCACTGTTGGCAACTAACAATATTTTGAAAGGAATGTAAAGTTCATGGACTTGTTTTAAAAGTTCTTGGCTGCTTTGAGAATCTTTTTCACCAGATATTATAATCTAGAATGTATTTAAATTATCAGCTTAAGTAAATAAAAAAGTTTAGTTATCAAAAAATAAAAATTGAAAATTATGGTAATATTATGCTGTTTTTGTTTGGATACATTCGTGCATCATTGTTAACGAATATATCAAGAAAATCTTTACAAACAATAATAAAATTTAAGACTCCTACCTAAATTAACATACTAAAAAAGTATAAAACTATTAAGCTTATTTTATTAAATTAATTTATTTTTTATTGTGAAATATGCTTATTCAATAAATAATGTATAAAACAAATAATTTAAATCATTAAAAAAATCATAATCAAACAAAAAGTTTTGGAGATATTTTTTCCAATTACAAAAGTAAATTAAAATGACATCAATAATTTAATACTTTTTAAAAAATAAAAAATATACCTGTTTATAGTTTGAATAATAAAACATTAAGCCACAGAGCATTTCAGGCAAAGCCAAGGGCAACATCATCATACGATGGCTGTACAGTGATAAAATCTTCACAGCCTTATCCTGCAAACTAATGTCAACCATGATATTGGAGAGACGTAATAAATTGCTAACAGCAACCGAATTTGGATTTGGCTCAGCACTATCCTGATCTAAAATTAAAACATATTTCCTAATTTACCCTTAAAATTATAATAATGAAATATAAACTAATAGACATATCTATTCTTAAATATTTAAATGTCATTTTTTTAAAAATAATTAATGTATCCATTTCATTTAATGTTTGAAATTTAGTTACACATATGATGCAAACTATAGTTTAAATGCTTATAACTATAAAATTAAACACACTCTAAAAATATTCAAACACCAATTACATAGGTATATATATATGAATTTAAAAGTATATTCAACACAAAAATAAAAAATATATTTTTTTTATGATTTTTTGCACAATTATATTTTTTCATAACGTTTTGATTTACTGGCCTGAAACTGCAATAACTATATAATAAACAATAATAAAAATGACTAACATTTGAGCAAGTATAATTATATTTTTGTTTCAAAAGAATAATTTAATTTCTATATATAATGCATAACACACATAATATTCTTGGTTTTTGATAAAAATTAACCTCATTGTTTACGTAATAACTAATTCATTTGATTGTATAAGTTTCTGAATGTATTTTGTTCAACATTTCCTAATATTAATTTTAAATTTACAATAATTTTTAAAGTAAATATTTTGTCTGTTATTCCAATTATAAACTTAACTCAGTGGTGCAACACCCCATGAGGGCCAAGGCCTACTGTGCCCAACTCAGTAATTGTGACCTTGGGCCCTGAGGTGCATGACCAATGTTCCGGTCAGTTTGACGGGAACCCCCCACTGTTAATTTCCCAAACAAGCTTGGTACTCCTTTTATTGACCCACTGAAGGGATGAAAGGCTGAGTCAACCTTGCCTAGCCCGGGGTTTGAACCTTGGACCTGTGGTGTGGAAGCGCGAAGCACTAACCACTCAGCCACTATGCTTCACTCCAATTGTAAAACCGTTAAAAAACCTTTAACATTTAAAGATAATTTAATTGATGATATGATTATGGATGCATTCATAAAATGACAATTCCATTATTCATTTTTAACATATGGGAAAAAAACATGAAATCTTTACTGAATTAATGCCTTAATTACCTTCTTTCAGCCTCAAAACAATTGAAGGATCTGTAGATACACTGTTATAATAGCCTCCATCAGCAGCATCCCAAAAGAGACAATCTTGTGTAGTCTGTAATTTAGAAGCCCATTCTAAACACCAAGGATCATAAGTAGCTTCATAAAGATCAAGAAGACCCCGTACTAAAAACGTATAATCTTCCAACACTCCAGGAATAGGTGACAGGCTGAAATAAAAGAAAAAAATTAAAGAAAAATCAAAGCTATTTTAAGTAGTTTTATAATATATATGTTGAAAAATTATCAGAAAAATTTAAAAATAAGAAAAATGTGTGAACTTTAAGGAGACATGGTAGGATTTACGCAAAAAATTTTATTTAAGGATTTTTAAAATTTTTTTGGTTGTTTCTTATCTGTGTATACTATGTAAAACAGATTTTGTGTTCAAAATTTCATGAAAAGCTAGCCATTTACTTTTTTAAGGAAAAAACTTAAAATTTGTAAAGTGATTTTAAAATGCTACTCCTCCTACAAAAATTTATGTACACACATAGAATTTGATTTACAAGTACGTCAAACTATGTATAGCAGAAGTTGGTATGGGTTTTGTGATAACATGATTGGTATTCATACAATACTTCTTTTTATGAATGCTTATAAAAGATGTATAAATTCTGAGTTCAATTATTTTTTTTAAAAAATAAGTATTGCTTTGATTCAAAAATGCATACCAACTTTCGTTATATGTACTATTAGTAATAGGTTAAAAAAATTCAAAGCATTAGGCACAATAGAAAAAAAGCCTTAGCATTTTAAATGAAGACAAACTAGTTATTTTATCTTTCTGAGACAAGTCAGTTTAAAGTTTTGATTTGCCATAGGGATATGAATAAAAATGAATGTAAAAGCTATCATAATTCTGCTTTTTTTAAGTTTAGAGCTTTCAAATTTTTTGAGGTTACAGAAAAGTATGTAAAGAATAATTTAGGTTAAAAAAATTAGATTTGATTTTCAGACCGATTTTTGTCAACTGAATCGTACTGTGTCCCCTTAAATTAACGTGTTTATGCGGCTTGATACAATGAAAATGATTTGGAGAACATTAACAAATGAATTAGTAATGTATATAAAATAATCTTGAAGGAGAGATAGGTAAAAGAATTGAAAAATATCTCACAATACAGATATTACAGAAAATAGCCAAAAATGCTTACAGTGAATCAGAGTTAGTCATATTTTATAAACACAAATATTGATGAATAATAGGGTAATGCAAAACAATATGTCTCAACAGAATTAGACAATCTTCCAGAAAAAAACAAATTCATTATAAAAAGATTCAACTTCCTTTTTTTTAGCATATTTAACTTACATTTGAGCTATGGTGCCATTGGTACCTTTATAAGCACTTCGTAATAAACAACCTGTTTCTTGATTATAT
Organism: Trichonephila clavata; assembly: GCA_019973975.1. Taxonomy (NCBI): domain Eukaryota; kingdom Metazoa; phylum Arthropoda; class Arachnida; order Araneae; family Nephilidae; genus Trichonephila; species Trichonephila clavata. The sequence goes on along the minus strand of BMAO01035490.1, from coordinate 80,929 downwards.
AAATGTTTATTTAAAAATTGAGCTGCATCCATGGCATATTGAGCATATTTTGTTTCCTGAAGTACTTGTGCTGCTCTTGAAAAGCCACTGATCATTAAACCTAAAAATGTACAACAAAACAAAAACAAATAATTCTATAATAAATATTACACAAAAACAAATTCTTGCATTGAGTTATATTTCAAATGCTTATTTTTCTTTTTAAAGATTCATTTTTTTTTCTAAAATTTTAGCATAAAATAAAATTAGGTTAAGTTTTTTCTTACTGTATGAGTTTTAATTCCCAAGTATTTATGGTTTTAAATAACACTGCATCAATATTTTACTGAAATACTTTAAACTGTTTGTATAAATATGTTTATGCTATTTAAAAAGCTATAGAAATTTTATCTAAAACAACAGATAAAAAACTAGTAAATACAGTTATTTACCATTCCAAGAAGTAACAAATTTATCATCCATATGTGGTTTTGGTCGTTTCATTCGAACTTCTAATAACGCTTGCTTTCCCTTTGAAATGGCGTCTTTGAAAATATTCATATCAATATCCAAATTCTTAACACATTCTTCTTCAGTAGTTTTTGCAATAAGGACATTTTTATCTTTCAACTCATGATGTGGATCCTACATTATTTTACAATAATAAAATTTAACAAATTAAATTAATTATCAAATGCATTTTCAAAAAAGAGAAATTTTAAAAATTTTAGGACATATTTTAAATAAATGAATAAATATAATAGATAAAATAAATAAATAATTTTCTAAAATTTAAGAAAATACATTTTTTTTAAAATTTAGATTCAAAGTAACTAGATAATACAAAAATAAATATTTTAAAAATAAGACTTTTTAGATGAAAATAACAATAGAGAGCAGAGACCTCTATTTTTCCTTTATAAAAAATTAATAAGATTACATCTAAAAAGAATTTACTTTTAAATTTACTTGAAATAAAGTATTAAAACAAATTAACTGCCAATTTACCATATATTATAACTAATATATAAAGCATTTATCCTCACTTGATAAGGATCAACATTTCCTTCAGATTCCACATTGAAGTATTTACAAAAAATATCAGCTAGTGTATAAGTTGTACTCTCCACAGTTTCGATTAAATTTTCTCGAATTTCTTCTTCAGTCCAAACATAAAAAGCACCCTCTTTTTTCCTTTCAGCAGAAGCATGAGGTAAAGAATCAGCATCTTCAGCACTATAAAATCCTCCATTCTGGAAAAAAAATGTGAAAAAAATTTCTTCACAAGTGGTTTGAACAGTTATGCAAATATAAAAATTATTTACTATCAAAAAGATAGAACATACTAGCAATGTTGATAAAATACTAATTAATACACCAAATATATCATAATATTTTTTAAAAAACATACATATTATTATTGATTGGTAATTCTTTTAACAAAAAAAGATAGCTGAAAACCAAATCTAGGCTATTTTGAATAACAAGAAAACAAAACTATTCACTAAAATTAAATATTTAAATTCTAAATAGATATAAGATTTAAAAATCAATAAATATATTTGTGCTGATGCAAAAGGTAAATATAAATTGGTAAAATAATGCAATTGTAAAGAGAAAAATTATAGAATAACTATTTAATTATTTTACAATAATACAAATTCAAAATTCTACAAAATTAAATCCAATTAAAAGAAAATATAATTTTACACACAAAAAAATTAAATAAGTGTTACATATAAATACTTAAAATAAGAAAAGTCCTCATTGTATCAAAAACTTTTACTTGTTGAATTACAGATGGAAACACTGTTTTTAAGAAAATATTTAATACTTCTTGGTTCAAGACTGTACTTTAAGGATACCTCTCATTCATGCAAACATCATTGATATCTACGACTTATTCAATTATTTTTACAAATAAATAAATAAAAATACTTATTAAGCATGTAATACAAAAGCGAATGAACTTTACCACATCACGCAGATCTCTGGAAACATATTCTAAAATATCACGAGCAACATCAGCAAAAAAGTTATCTTTAGTAATCTGGTAGGCATCTAAATAAGAAATAGCCAACTGGCCTTGGTCATAAAGCATCTTTTCAAAATGTGGAACATGCCAAAACTGGTCAGTTGAATATCGATGGAAGCCCTAAAATATGAATGCTCATTATAAGTAAAGGTAACTTCAAAAAGCTATAAAATATACAGTCATATAATTGGAAATTTAAAATACTAATTTAATATTGATGCTATTATTTTATTTAAAATTTGTATTTTTTCAGAATAGAATAAATCCTATTTCCCTTTTAAAAACTTTTTTAGCAAAGAATTTTTTTTATTCAAGTATAGCAGTAAAATATGTATTTTATTTTAAAGACTAATTTTTTACAACACATAAAATTTAAAAAGGAAAATAATACCTTGCCAACGTGATCATGTATTCCACCTCTTGCCATCATTTTTAAAGTATGTAAAGCCATTTGTAATGATTTTTTGCCCTCCTTTGATTCAGGGTTAGTGGAATACATTCGAAATAGAAAGTTAAATATCACTAAAAAAAATACATATCTGAATGTAAGAGGATTAATTTTAATTATATAAATGCAATAAAATACAGTTGTTGACTTTTAAAATAGTATAAAGAATATAATTGCCAAAATTTTTCAGGCTAATACATCAAAGATCTATCTAGCTAAGATTATTATTTTAAAAACAGGAAAATTCAATTTAACAGATGTCCATATTTTATGAAACTAAAGGTTCTAAGCAATATTTCCAACATAATGGTATTTTCAAGCATTTATCTTATGGTATATTTTGAACTAAATTTAAACTATGTTAAAATATACTTCTAAAAACTTTTTATCAACTTGGGGACATCATTAGAATATAAAAAGTTATATAATTATCAAGCACGCTGCTGTGATATGTCATCAACAAACCTTTTCCAGGAACATGGTTATGATTAAACTCTAATTATAACCATGTTTAAATAACAATGTTTTATACAACACATAAGAAACATTTAACAATGCTCTCTATTAATTTTTTTAATAATCCTAGAAAATTCATCGAGACACCTTTTAAAAAATCAATATCTCTAAAATATAGATATATTTAAATTTTAATAAATTTAATTTAAATTTTAATAAATAAATTTAGAGCAAAGTATGTGCTTTTGATGATATTTAAGAAACTTCCACTTAAAACATGCATTTCCTCCAGCTTTTATAGCTTTTCAATATCCATTTACTTAGCTTAAACAACCATTTATAAACACGTAGTTGCTTTAAAAAATTGTCATGTTTAATATATAAAATTTTATTCAAATGCTAAAGATTTTTTTTTACAAAATTGTTAAATAATTTTTATTTTAGATATATATTAAGAAAGCTATTTACAACAAAAGGAGCACATTATTTAAAAATATAATATCTAGTTGTTTTTTTTAAACTGATTATATGTTTAACAAAATATAGATAAAATTAAGAATTAAAAAATGTAATAAAAAGTACCTGGTTGAGGAAATTTTGGTGGACTACCAAAGCCCCCAAATTCCTTATCATAAGTTTGTGCTAATTCACTATAACAACTTTTTATGCATTCAATAGAGGGTGGCATTTTTCCAGACTCTGAAAAAGCTTTAAGACTCATAGATTGTGTGATTATTTCCAGAATTCTACTTCCTTGTTCTAAAACCTTATCTCTATTTATCTGCCACTGTAAAAAATAAATTTTGATCATATAAACTAATACTTTGATGGAAAACTATACATTCAAAGTATAAAAGAAAGAAACTGCACAATGCAAATAATATATAAATATAATTATGTAATTTTGTTTCCATTTTTCTACCTAATAAAATGTAAATAATTTATAATTTTTATAATGAATGCATTTTTAACATAAAATTCTATTAATTTATAACAATTAGAAAGAATATGCACTTTCAATGAACATGAATAGTATCTCTTTTAGTACTATATATAATCTCATATTGCAAAATTTATATTGATTTGTCCCAAAATATTTGACTGGAAATAAAATTTGTTAAAAAAACATTAATTCATACTGAAATTCATCAGAAAATTAAGTTATAACATAATAATTTACGTCTTGTGAATTCAATGTCTGATAAATGAAATTAGCATTCATTTTTTTTTTTTTTTGAAAAAAAAAGAAAGATTTGGAACACAATAACAAACATTTACTAGAAACAGCACAAAATGAAATTTAAATATGGTTTGGCTTATTTTACATTGAAAAGTTAAAACAAGGCTTTGGATTAAAAATAAAAAAGAGATTGGTAAGTTTTACTTTATTTCACTTTAAATGTGATTTTAGAATAATAAATAAAGTTTGACTAATAATTAGAACTAATTTTTAAAAAACTGTGTTAGCTTTCATTACATATAAAAAGAATAAAATAAAAGTGAATAAATGCGACTATGATACTAAATAATTATAAACTAATTACATAGTTAGCATACAAATAAAACAAAATAAAAAGTTACATGAAAAATTATTGTGAAAGAGGTAGATATGCATTTCGAATTTTTAGATTCTATAAAAAACTTTTGCAAAAAGTAGAATACAATAAGGTTCCAATTCTTATGGAAAGAATTAGCAAATATTGCTTTTTCTGATACATTTAATTTTCCTTTCTTTCTTTTTTGTGCTTTTTGTTTGCTTTAATGAAATAAGGTATAATTTTTTTAATAAAAATTAATGAGCAACTAAGTTTTTTTTATCGATTAGCAATTTTTCTTAATTTTTTTAACTTTTAAGAATTCAAGCAAATAAAAAATATTCTACCATTCAAGTTTCTAAATTAATTTAATAATTCATGCTTGTAAGACAATATTTAATTAATTTATTTTTGGATTTAAAAAAGAATTGTGTATAAAAATAACAATTTTTCAAAAATCAGTAAAAAATTTTATTTTGTTAAACCTTAAATACTGGTTTAACATTCAAATGCACACATTTTTTTTTTAATTTCCATAATTCTCAAATTCTTAAGTAGAACATTAAAAAAAAACCAAAATTTAAGATATTAAAATGAAAATTGTCTGATAAAAGCATTTATAAGTTAATTTATGATGTTAATTAAATTGAAAAATTTCTCTATTTTTATAATTTCATTTCCTTTTGAGCAAAAAAAAAATCTGTCCATCAACAACAAGTTACAAAAGTTATTGAATTATGTATTAGTCTTTCAGTACACATTGATTAGTACATTGTCCAATAGAAAAAGTACATAAAAGACATATTATTCAATCAAAGAATGAATATAAAGGAAATATTTATACAATTAAAAGGCACTAACTTGTTCAGAAATATGTTGCAAAATAGTTTTAAATCCAGGTTGTCCATAATAACGATCATCTGGAGGAAAATATGTACCACCCAGTATGGGTTTCAACTCAGGAGTTAACCAAACACTCATTGGCCAGCCACCACCTCCAGTTGTTGACTAAAAATAATTACATCTATTAATTTATATTTATCAATTTAAAATTCAAATCTTCCAAATCAAGTTAAAAATTATCGGAAAACTCCTATTATAGAAATTCTCAATATATTGCAGTGGTTCTTAAACTTTCGATCCACAGCGGCCCCCTTTACGTATCAGTGTGACATCGAGGAACCCCTAGATTTTGAACATCTCTCCTCGACTTAATATTCTTGATCAAAACACATGCTCTAGTCAGTGCCAATTCAAGCTAATTTCAGGCCCTGGGCATAGTAGATCTACAGGCCCCTTTGGCGCTGGCAGATCGAAATTTATTACTAGAAAACCTGATTAAGTTCAGTTTTTGCAGGCCCTTACGAGCCCCTGGGCACTGCCCAATGGATAAACCGGCACTGGTTCTATTAGAGTTTTTTCATTGGGGACTATTTTGTGATTTAGTCTGGTTTGGTATATTTACAATTTTTCCACAAGGTGAAAAAGAGTCTGTAAAAGAGGGAAATTTCATTATTACATGAGAGACACTGTGGACTCCCTAGAGAGGGGGGGGGGACACTGCAGACCACAGTTTGAGAACCGCTGATATATTTGATTGCATAAATATGATAACCTAGACATTTTTTAATCTCATAGGATAAATAAATTTTTGAACTTTAAAAAATAAAATTGAATTTAAAATATATATATGTGATTGAACAATAATTTCTTCCTGGCATAAATTTTAATAGAATTTTTCATAAGTTAGCATTACCTGAACAAATGTCATGTATACTTTATCAACATCTGGTCTCTCTTCTCTGTCAACTTTTATGTTCACAAAGTGCTCATTCATAACTTGGGCAATTTCTTCATTTTCAAAAGATTCTCTTTCCATTACATGACACCAGTGACAAGTAGAGTACCCCACTACATAAAATGATAATAATAATTCTTTTAATTATATAAATAATAATTTAATTTTTTATCAAATAAATTACAAATAAAAACATATTTATAATCAGCTTATTCCATAATATATTTATAATTTTTAAATTTTGAATAGATCTAAAAATATATTTAAAATTGAAAATAATACTAACACACATAATATATCAACTTATATGCAATATATTACAAAACGTTATTCCTGTAAAACCATTGGAATAAATATATTTTTTCTTTAAACAAATTTATAATAAAGTTTTGTTCTCCTCATAACTTTTTTTTTCATGAATCTAAGTAGGAAAATAATTAATAGATAAAATTTTTGATATACAAACAATACAAACCAGAGAGAAATATCATTTTATCTTCTTCAACTGCTTTTTTAAAGGCTTCTGCACCCCATGGATACCTAAATAAGTTTACAGCAATAAGTCTATTTACACATAAGTTTAGAAATGTTTTATAGTAAATAAACAATAAAGAAAATTTTAGAATACCATTGATCATTTAAATCAAGGGATATATCATGCTAAGCACTATGGCAACATTTAAAAATTAAGCTTATGTTTTTTCCTTCAATCATGAATAAATTTTTACAAATAAATAGAAACTGAAAAAGTAACATTAATTTTTTTCACTTTCCTTTTAGATCAAACATTTAACTCATTATCTGTAAAAATAATTTCAGAGAATTTAAAATGAACAAATATTTTCCTTCTTTATTTTTGAAAACTAAGGTGAAAGTCATTCAAGCATATGCATAACATAAAACAATATCATAGATATATATATTTATTTTTAATTTGGATTAAAGAAATGCATAAAATAACAATACTATAATAATCCTGGTTTTATAGTCTGCATGTACATGAAATAATATAACAATCAGCAAAAAAATCAATAGTAAAAATGATAAAATTTTCAATTTTATACTTCACAAATCATATAAAATTAAAATAATTAACTTATCCATTAAAAGCAAATCTTTTTACCAATCAACAGGATTTGTAGCATGTTGCAATAGATATGGCGACCTTTCTAGAGCTAATTTGTTTTTAAACTTTGGCTTATTTTCCTCCTCATTTTCATTGCTTGACTTATAATCATTGGTTTCAGAAGAAGATGCCATTTTGTTGTGTTGAAAAAGATACCTAAAAAAAAATGGTATCAAATTATGTTAATTTTACAACTTATTTCATAAATTTTTTAAGCATTTCAAATGGTAAAAATGTAAATGTGGTAATTAATAGTACAAAAATGTTAGAAAAAATACACAAAGCAATGAGAAACAAAACATATTTACACTTAAGATAAAACAATGCAAACATTCTTAATAAAAAAAAATTTTGTAGATAACAATAGCAAAAAAGAAAAAGATTAATAAAGTTAATCCCCTTCATTTGTAAAGATATCAGCTCATTTTTTATTACTTTTATGAAAAAAAGAAAAACTTTTTCATTTAAATCCTTTGATTTTTAAAGGTTTATATACAGTGTTGAAATATATGTATTACGCTGAAATTAACAAATTGGTGACAAAATGTTGGTAGTTTACCACAGTGAATGTCTTAAAAAAAAATGTATTATATCAAGGATCAACTCTAAATGGGTTTCACAAGATGTCCTGCCATTTCAATGGATTTGCAAATTTTAAAAAAGACTAGCTTTTAGAAATTAAACATTATATGTGTGTTCTTGCCTCTCCCTCCCTTAACAAGGTACCCTAAAAATCAAATATGCTTGCAACACATTTTTACCAAAAATAGGAATAACTCTTCTGAAAGTTTTGATAAAAAAATAACTTCTATTTCAGAATTATATTAATTATTTTGAAATAAGATATTTTGTGCCATTCCCTTGATGCAGTTAGACAAAGGTACTTCTAAGTGGTTGTCTCAACCATAGAATTTGTTCTCTTCCTCAATATTGGATGCAAAATAAACTCAAATCTTACACAATTATCTGGATCTCCTTAAAGTGCTTTGAATGAACATAGTTCACAGTTATTAAAAGAAAGGATACCTTAATTCAGAACTTTGATTCACAAAAAAAAATTACATTGACTTCCCTAATAATGGGCAATTGCATTTCAAGGTTGACGCATTTCAACTTAGCCATTTTTATGAAAAATAATTTATAAAGGCAAGATATATTTCATAAGGATGGGGTAAAATCTATTTGCATTTTCTGATAAAGCACTATATTTCTAGAAAAATATTTTTGTATGTTTCTTTTTCATCAAACGGATAAACTCCACAGACCCTTGATAATTTATTATGTGTGACCATTTTGAAAATTAAATGCCAATCAATGTAGCTATGGTTAAATATACATATATCAATTTCCATGTACTCAAGCACTTCTGTGAATTTGATAATATAACATGTATTCTCAAAAACATGCCAATAAATGACATTGATTACAAATGTAGAGATGAGAAATATGGGTAGTCCCAAAGTATCCATGCACTTAAGAATTGCACAAAAAAATTCGCAAAGTTAAAATTCATTCTAGATGAGAAAAAAACAGAGTTCTAAAGTTAAAAAGGGATATTTTCTTCAAAGGTGAGATAACACTAACTGTAAAATGAATTTCTTTCTTGTAATAATAATTTTTCACTAAGGAAAAAAGAATCTACATTTAAATCCTGACAAATGTTTGCAAATATAAATAATACAAAAAAAAAAAAGTTAAGCAGATCTTTAGAGCAGTTTGTGTCACAAAATCTTTTTAAAATGAAAACTACATATAAAAATATAATGGAAAATTTCTAAATATAGGCCAGTTTTATGTACAAATTAAGAATGCCTTTTTTTCATCAAAAATTTATTCAAAATTTAAAACTTATATAAAAGTTAAACTGAAAAACAAATCTAGGAGTTTTCATACAAGTCATCCTCAGAAGAAAATTGTTGACAACCAGGTAAAATGGTTTGAATATTTTCCAATGAAACAGCAGTACAAAATAAAATGTCAGATGTCAATGACAACTCTAACATTTTTAGTAACTCTATCTAAATCTAGTTTGGTTTTTTTCTCCATTCCTTTGTTATCATCTTGTACATTATTATGATAGTTGCGTTAATCTTATTTTTGGAGCAACTTTTTTTTGTATGAAAAATGAACAGGCAGAAAAATTTATAGATGGCAAATTTCAAACTGTCATGTTTGTAGAAAATTTTAACAACAGTAAAGCTGTGTTCACCATTTCTCAATAAATGTAGAACAAGTCCATGAGTGGAGAAAAAAAAAACATCTTGAACCAGCTGATAAAAATTATGCTAGCTGCTATAAATTTCCTACATGCTCTATGTACACTAATAGGTACTATTATTGCAACCTATTGGCAACATTATATAAAACAAAGCACCTGGTTGCCAATTCAGCGTGTATGATACATAGGAAATCGGGGTTGCCAACTTGGCAAGTTATTAATAGAGTTGGTGTGATTGTTGTGAAAATACGTAAGCACCCACTTTTATAATCATATATGATTTTGTAACAGATTGTTACTGAATCTGTCAATTATATCAGAGTTTATCTTTAAAAATCATATTGCAATTTTAACTATATATTACATTCTTTGTAAAAAATTATCTAGAAGATAAATAGAAGAATATATAAATTGTATTTATAAAAAATCACTGGACTTCTAAACATATTTATCTGTAAGCAAAACAATAGTAATTGAATACATAGTATATCATACAGAAAGGGAAGCATTATTAGAGTGAATGATAAATATATAAAATATATATATATATTTAGAAATAATGATAATTGAAAAGCAAATATATTATCTTTTCTCAAATTCATAATTGTTACTTATCTATGACATACAAGGGAATTTTCTGGAAAACAGATCTTATACTTCTTACCACTTACATAAATACTTATTATGTAAGTGGATTTTTTTGTTAAATTGTGAACAGAGGTAACAGCTGTTCATTAGTTCATTGATTATCAGTCAGTTCATCAGTCAGAACATTAGTTACTATATTCTCAAAAATTGTTTAAAATCATTTATTAAAATAAGTTGAATGAATTAAATTTTATTTGTTCATATAATTATATAATTAAGATAAACAATAAAGCTTCCGCAGAAAAATGTTTTTGATATTTTTTTTAGAAATTATAAATTACTTACTTATAGTTTCGTTGTAACAATTTAAAGTCGCAGAAACCTTGAAGAGAAGGATGCTGATGGACTTTAAAATTCCGGTATTGCGACTTGATAGGTGGGCATACTGTCGCAGAGACAAAAGCAAAGCGAAAATTTATTCTAAGTTTAAACATGAGACAAAATAAATAATCTCATACAAACATATATACTTCAAAAAAGTACTACCTCTATCAAATAGAGTAATAAGGTATGTTAATCAGAAAAGCCGCTAAAGATCCGCATCTAAAGATGAGCAAACATCATTTTCTCTCTCTCTCTCTCTCATATTCTCTAATCCTAATATATGATGGATCGCTAGAGATGCGGAAGATAAATAAAGGACGTATTAATGATTCAAGAAGTTCAATTTCAGATTTGAAAAGTTATTCAATAACTTTAACAGTCTTTTAATTATCATTATTTTCAAAGAGAAGTGACAATATGTTTAAACTTTTCTCGAATTATTGACTAATAAAATATTCAGGGAATCATTCATGGCAAGGCCTCATTTTTGCAAAATCGCCTGATTGTTATTTAGTGAGTGGCATCACACACTTTTTAGAAAATAGAATAGCGGCAAATGTAGAAATTACGAAATGTTTTTTAGGCGAAAATAACTCATCGCTTTTCTATTCAGAATTTTGTTACAGAACAACCATTTTTTTCGTATTATACAATTTTTTTGAAGATTTTTTTAAAGTTATCTGCTTAGCTATAATTTTACTGGATACCGTTTGCCGTATGTAATGGAACTTCATTGTTTTGCTTATGAAATATGTTTTAAAAATTTACTGTAAATTAGAAAATGAATCTTTTCATAATTATTGCACTTTAATATATTATTCAGATTTTAATTTTTAACTTGTTTTTGTACGTGGTTTTAATACAGTTAACTGAATTATGTTGTTCTTAATTTAGTTTTTTGTATTGATATGTTTGGAACTTTTATTTAATTGATTGTTTTAAAAAGAACTAAGTTAGCTAATGAGTGAGTATTTATTAAAATTACAAATAGTTAGGTACAATAATAAATCAAATTAACACCAATTAAATTTATTTTTTCCAAACCTTAAAATGAAAAATGTTTATTAATTTTAATTTGTGATGTATTTAATAATTTTACAATTCAAAATGTAATTCTTCAACATAAATTTCAACAAATTTTCTTAACTGTTTCATTTCCGATATTATCCCAGTATGCTTACATAAATCTGTATCATACTTTTTCACAAAAAAAATTATTCTAGAAGCAAATAATAATAATTTGTTTTTATTTTGTTTCTTCTACTTTTAGTTAATGGGTATGTAATATATATAGTTAGCAGAATCAATTTTTTTATTAATATAATTTTAAAACATTTGTCTTGCTCAAGTTTATACATAAGTTCTCTGAATGTTTAGGAATAATTTTATTTCTAAATGAATCGTCAAATGTTGAAACAACTGTTTAACGAGTGTATTATCCTGATTGAAACTGAAATTAATTTTTATTGTCTTTCTTATTTTATATAATTAATGTGAATTTATAGAAGGCTTGTTGAAATCATACTAATGATGTTGAAAAGAGAGGAATATTCTAAGCTCTGAAATTGGATCATAATTGTTCATGTTCTTGATTGATAACACTGTTTAAAAGACAGTTATTGTTGAATTAGGAATAATTTTGAAATGCTTGGTTACATGTTATCCAAAATATCAATTTTTTATTTAGTTATTGAACAATTTTTTATTGCCTGACAGGAAACTAAACAAAACTACCTTGCCCACTTTCCAAATCATCTGCTAGAAAAGAGCTTGATAAGTAGTGAATTGATTATTTGTCTACCACATTTTCTGGTGAATGTTTAAACTGATATGAAATCGATTGCTTTGTTTTGATTATTTGAGCTATCTATTGTGTTTCCAGTGCAATTCTGTTCATATTGTAATTATATTCAATCAAATGTAACTATATTTTTGAATTCTATTATCCGAAAAGTAAGAAAAGTTGTTTTGCGATAAGAAATTTGGCTTCCCAAGGTATTTTTTTTTCAAAACTTGAAGAATGTAATAATTCTTTACAACTAGATGGGAAATATAGTGATGAATCAAAATCCCCAACATATGTTATTATTGACAAATCTCAAAGGATACTTTCTGTAAAGTTTGCAAGAATGCTTGTTTACATGTAGTTTTTGGAAGAGCATATGGATTCTTTCGGAATATAAAAAATCTGTGTGGTGATATTACTAATGAAATAAAAATTTCTGAACAGATTCTTAAACAAAATGTACTAAATCAGCCTTATGACATTAATCTACTCTGGTATTTTTGAGTTTTGGTCATGGATATCTGCCACTTAGAAAGTTTTGCATGTTCATGAACACATATAAAAGAACCGAGAAACATTTCCATCATATCAAAAGTGAAATCAAGAAAACTTGTGATGCAGAAAATAATGGTGTTACTAATATTATATATATATATTTCTTTTGATGGCACTTGGTTAACCAGGAGACATACAACCCAGATTGGGGTTGGTTGTGTCAAAGATGCTCACTGGATATATTGTTGATTTTCAAGTGATGTCCAAATATTGCAAATAATGTTAACTAGCCAAAGGTGAAATTAAGAAGAATTCAGCTGCATGAAATTTGGTGTAAGGATTATAAAAATCCTTGTAGTTTGGCTCTTCAGGTTCAATGAAAGGGCTGCATCCAAATTGTAGTCGACAACTGAAAATATTCAATATTGATATACTTCAGTGCTTTCAAATGGTGATATATGATACAACATCTCTGTAACAAATTTTTTGGAGGTGATATTGAAATAAAAAAAGAATGTGTGGGAACCATGTGGGCAAATGACTTGGAACAGCTCTTCGAAAGTGTATGAAAGAATGGTGTTTAAGAGGAATTACTTTCGGTGGAAAATTTCATTGCAGTTTGAAAGAAAAAAAAGCATCAAGAAGCTCATTTATCAAAATGCCATTTTAAACAACAAAGGCAGTGCTGAATATGAAGACTGCTATATATGTTAAATTATTTCATAGCATTTTAATAGATGAAAGACTAAAACACCAAGACATATTTGTGTGTGTGTGTGTGTTTTTACAGTCAGCAATTGCAAAAATGGTAGAAAACCAAGTTCGCATAAAAAATTGGTAAAAACACCTGTGAATGAAGCTCATTTGGCAAAAATATTGCCAATTTACTATAGGCTTGCGTCAAATGATTTATTGGAACATTGCATTCAGTGCATGGCTCAAAATTCTAATGAGGCTCTTCTCGGTATCATTTGGAAATGTCATCAGCGACTTTGAAATGTGTAAATATTGCAGTATTTGAATCCAATGTTGGAACTTTGCAAACACTTGAATTTGTGCAGCATGAAAATAAAATTCAACTCAATAATATTGCAACAAATTTGGCAGTTTATAAAGAAAAAGGTGGAAAAAAAGAAAGATATCAAAGAAATGGCTGGAAAATAATGTTGTACAAGTTGGCTAAAAAAAAATGAAACTAGCTTGTAAATGCAGAGGTAAATTTGTAAGAAAGATTCTCCTTTTTTAAGCAGGAAATTTTTTAATTGGTTGCTCATGAAACAATAGTATTTTAATTGCTTTATTTTTATGTACATATTATATTACATTTTAATTTGTATAACTTATTGAATGTGCTAGAAATTTAACAAAATTTAATTTGCAAGAATTGGGAAACTCTGAACCTTTTGCAGTTTTGTACACTTCATTTCAGTATTGTTTATTTTCTATGTCCGAAATTTTAACACATAAAAATTATAGGAATCATTCAAGAAGCTCATTTAAGCAAATTATTGGTTAATGTCTTTCAATTTTTATACATGACATAGTGTTCTTTATAAGAGAAAAAAGTTTTTAAATTTGAGAGGGTCTGATAGTATAAGAACTGTGCATGAAAAATAAACTCAGAGTTGTGTATTTATTTTTTTATAATTAAGATATTGTGTGTGTGTTTTATGAAATACTGATCATTCATTTGTTTTCTTTAAGCAATTGGAAATAAGCTAACATTTATAAAAAATTTTAGACTATTCAAGGAATTTTATATCCCAAGGAATGAAAACTTTAAACTAATATTTCTTCATAAATTTTTGTTCATTTACCATTCTTCAAAACACTCAGGGTTTTTTTGATAATTGAAGTAGGGGTGCAAATTTTTTTATAAGTGTTTCTGAAATATGTTATGGTAGTTCTGTGTATGGATATAACTCTAAGATATGTAGTAATTTTTTTAAAATCAAAATTAATGGCGTTTTTTTTTTTTTTTTTTTTTGAGAATTTTTTGTGTGTTTAACAGAAAATTTTTGGAAGAAAATGTACACATTTAAAAAAGACTTAAGGATTGAAAAAAATTTATAAATTCTACAAAGCTTGCAATAAATTTGAAATTTTTATATGGAATTCGTCAAAGCTGACACACACGCAGTTTTTTTTTTTTTTAATTACAAAAATGACCGAAAGAACAATTTTGTCAGCTGTTCAAGAAATTTGCGGCCTTTTTCGGAATTTAAATGGCTGCTATCATATTATCCAAGTTCTGGTTGCAAGAAACCTGAAAAATGAAATTGTCTTGGAACAGCCCCTTACCTTTTGGGTTGTGCTATAAATTTGATCGTTTAAAGAAATTTTATTACAGAATGGGGAAATTCCCGCTTATTGAAAAGTAAATTCAGTATCAGAACATGTTTTTATTAAGGCATACAAAAGGGCTTATGCAACCTGCATTTATGTTAGAACCAAATCGGCATCAGGTTTTCAACTACATTTGCCTAGAGCTAAAAGTAATGCCAATTAAAACTTTGTCAATGCTTCGCTTAGAATTTTTGACTTGTGTGGAATTTATATTGGCTAATTCTATTAGAAGCTCTCATTTGATATACCTGATTTAAGTATAACGTATTGGACAGATTGTGGTAGCCGTCTACTAAATAAAAAATTAAGAACAGTCAGTTTTTGTTTTAAACCGAATCAAGGAAATAGGTAAAATTGTTTCTCCGGAAAACCCTGGAACGTATCTTATGTTCCAGGGCAAATGAATCCTGCAGATGATCTGTCTCGTTGCTGCTCTTCACATCTTTTAGAATGCTAATGCTTTCGGAGGTCTAGAATAGCTTCTAGAGGATTCTAAAACTTGGCTGAGGATTGAGCTACATTGTAATGATAAAGATCTCGTGAGAGAAGAAAAACTGATCTCTATAGCCTTAATGTTACAAATAAGAAGAAAAAAAACATGGTATTCAAATAAATTTTCTGATTACCGCTCTATCATTCGGCTGACGGCTTGGGTTTCGAGATTTTAATGTAATGTAATTGTTGAAGGTAATCTGAAAATAGAAATTAAAGGGAACTTTCAACATCCGGAATTCAAAGGGCTGAAAATATCTTAATACGTTCTATGCAAGAAGAGTATTTTGCCAACATATACAAACAGTATCCCGCATGTAAATGCATTTAAAATTAGTGAGGGCTTAATTCGGTCTTTTGTTTCCTACTCTACTTCCAAATAACTGCATTACGACTGAGAGGCACGTTCCTGTCGTGCAGGTACGCAAATACTTGTTTCAGTTCATTAAAATTTTGGATTTTGAGAGCAAGAAAGGGAATGTCAGAAATGTCATAAGAAATTTTGTAAAATATAGAAAATAGAACGCAAAACCAGTTAAACAGGGATCTGTATCTTTGCCTGTTTATAGAGTAAAGGATACAAATGTGTTTGAAGTAAGTTATGTTGATCTTGCCGCGTATCTCTTTCTCAAAATAAGTGAAAAGGTGTGGATTAATTAAGCCGAAAGCGTACATGAGAGTGAAATTTGAGGGTTCAAACCCCTCCCCATACACAAAGAGATTTTTAATTAACAAAGATTACACCACTGCTCTTTCGTCTAGTATTTTTTCAAAAGTAAGCCCCTCATGTAAAAGTCAGTAGTTCACTAGATTAAGCTGACTTTTCACTTGTGATAAGATTTTCCTGATTGTTTATGTATTCGTGACTGATGTGTAAGGAGTTCAAACCTTAGTCATTGTTTGGCACAGCTTAGCCTAATTTTGCTCTTGTGCCATCAAATCAAATCAAATCGAGTCCTAGTACCACTGAAGACCTGCTCTGTAGAGGGGCTGGGGCACGTTCAATATGTCAAGGTTCAAAAGTTCTCCCATTAGCATAGTGTAGTCTGGGGGGAGGGGGTGCAGCTTAGATGTTGTCCTCGTCATTTGATTGTTGTTCAAAATTATGAAGTCTGTAGCCAGTTGCCCGTGTGTTGTTTTATAGCGCGACGTTAATAAAAACTCAGTATTAATTATGAATTTATGGTTTGAATTTATAAGCATACTAGCTGACCCAGCCACACGTTGCTGCGACTTTGTTTTAATACGTTAGTTCAATATTACCCTAATCTATTCAATGCAGTCAGATTAATCTTCGTTTATAATTTTGGAGGGTTGAAATAAAGTATAAAACAACAAATTTTAATTTTGCATTTCATTCATCTCCTAATTGAGTGTAGTATAATGCATAAATTACTAACGAAGTCGTTAAGTAACAACATATGAAGATTTAATTTTATAAATGTGGTGAATAACGTTAATTTTTTGCAATTTTTAATATTATTTGTATCATTTTAAACTATAACAATGAATAAATTTTTACTAATCGTCAATCGGTGCACAATAATTTTCGGTAACCCGTCTTTTGCTTTCTCAAATAGATTCAACGGTTTCCACACACGTGAGTATGTAACGTCTAGTGGCCCATTCGAGAAACATGGATTTTCTAAGTCCAAGTATCAAATGAATATTGTTCGGTTTCAGATTCATTTATGGTCATCGCGAAAGCCAAACGAATCGGAATTGAAGCCTTTTGAATGGTATTAGAGATTCCGGCGGTATCAGTGGAATACGTGGCAACAAATTCCTTAGTAAAAGAACCAAATTTTCGTTTAAACTTTACAGTCAAAATGTTTGCTTCAAAAAGTTCCCGGTATAATTTTTTAATGATCAAACGTACACTGTTGCATTATTTAGGTGAATTTAAGTTACGCAGATAATAACCAAGGAACCAACCGAAGATTATGTGGTGACATTTCAGATATATCTAGAGAATTCAAAAACTCGATTGGAAAATTTACGGTTTTGTTTTCATCAACAATAGTATCGATTGGTTTAAAAGGCGTTAGATCAACAGACAACAAACCTGTGTCTGAAAGTTTATTCCATCACAATATCAACATTTTGTCTGATTAAGTAACAGGATTACAGAGGCAATAATTATCTAGATAATTATACAGTATATCCCCGGAAAGACACTCTCAATCAGTTCCTTTTTGCCTCAAGAACATTACAGAAATCGTCTGGGTATTTCACACATTATGTATTGGGATGAAGTTCTACTTCACCTTTTCCAATACTCAGTAGTTGGTTAGGAAATATTTGCTCAGTTTGACCATCTTGCAAATGTACTCGCGTGTTTATGGTCAGTCGAAGTGTTTCCACGTTTCGCCATAAAAACGATTGTTTTAAACAGGCGTTAATCTCGTGAGCAAAAGTAGAGCGTGTAATGGCTGTTAATGTCTGTCGGAAATCACCAGACAGTAATACAACAGCAAAACCGAATGCCATTTAAATCCTGCAAAGCTCTATGTAATGCTTTGAGGGAATGTTTATGGGTCATGGTACATTTATATCCCTGATCATGATTGAATTCATTTGCAATACTGTAGCCAATCCACTCTTTTTTTTCAATGGTACATATTGCATCTTGTATTTTATGAATGTCCAATGGCAGCCGATGCGGAATGTGCAGGTTTTCCACCATCTAACAAAGGGACAACAATGCCCGAAGATGCGATTTCCTTTTGCAATCATATTTTCGCACGACTGCACCTGAAAGTTTAGTTGCTAAAGGGAATGAAAATCCGGAGGTGGAACTCGAACGCAAAGCCATTTGACCTCATTCCAGCAATATCCAGAAAATTTACGGAAGCTTTTGAAATCCGTATCCAGACTTTCCCACCTTGAGAAGCACTCTGTGCCCACTTTCGACGTCCCTGCTCCTGTAAGTTCTGTCTCTGGACATTAGGGTCGGCCGGCATTATCCGGCAAAGTTACGGGAGTTTCTAAAATCCGATTTCAGATTATTCTTGTTTCCCATCCAGAAAAACACCAGGAAAGCATTTCTCTTTCCTCAAGAATTTTAAAGCAAGCCCCTTCCACAGTTCGTGCAAAATACTTTCGTCTGGCATTATTTGAGTAGATATGAGATTATCTTGAATTGGATTGAAAATATTCGGATCGGCAGTTCCGAAATACAATCGAGATCCACTTTTTGCGTCTCTACATCGGCAAGTTAGGCTGGTACTGCTGTCTGAGAATATTCCGATCCCCCGGCATTATCTGGCAAAAATACAGGAATTTCTATATTTCGATTTCAGACTAGCTTAAATCATCTCAACTTACACCAGGAATACATGTCGACAGTGGCCGCGGTAGCCGAGTGGTCAAGGCAACGGATCATGGCTAGCGTGTCATTAGTTAGAGCCCAGCACCAATGAAAACCCGCCATGTAGGGGAGCGATTCACGTTAAATCTGTCGAGAGCTCAAACGTCCTCCCGTTGGTGTGGTGTGGTAGTTAGGAGAGGGCGTGCTAGCTCAGGTGTCGTCCGCGTCACTTGACCATGGTTCTAAATTACGCGGTAAGTCGCCAAAAGCCCTCGTGTAGCTGAAAAGTGCGACGTTAATATTCACTCACTCACTCACTTTACTTCGGCAAGATAGGCTGGTACTGCTGTCCGAGAATATTCCGATCCCCCTGCATTATCTGGCAAAAATACAGGAATTTCTATATTTTGATTTCAGACTCGCTAAAACCATTTCAAATTACACCAGGAATATACTTTTCCCGCGCCAAGACTTTAAGGGTGAGCTCCTGCCCCGGTTTGCGTAAAAGACGGTCATCCTGAATTATCCGGCAAAGTTACTGTTATTTCTCAGATTGAATATCAGATTCGGGTTATCCGTTTTGAAATACACCAGGGACCAAGTTTTCACGATCCAAGGCTTTTAAGGCAAGCCCCTGCTAAGGTGTGTCTAAAATACGGTCGACTGGCATTATCCGGCAAAGTTATCGAAACTCCTAAAATTCAATTTCAGATTCTCCGAAATGTACACGGAGCTGACTTTTGATGCTCCAGCGCGTGCAAGTTCAGTCGCTAGAGATAATGAAAATCCGGACGTGGGACTCGAATCATTTGCCTTTTCTCCTAATTCAGACAATATCCGGCAAGTTTAGGGGAGTTTCTGAAATATAATTTCAAATTATCGTTTCCCGTCCCTAGATACAACTGGAAATTACTTTTGTTCCCCTGAGCCGGCAATTTCAGTCCCTGGACGGGGCATTAGGGTCGTCCGGCATTATCTGGCAAAGTTACAGGAATATCTAAAATTCGATTTCAAACTCTCTTTCACCATCCCGAATTACAACAGAAACGCTCTTTTCCCGCACCAAGACATTAAGAGTAAGCTCTTGCCACGGTTTGCGTAATAAATGGTCGTCCTGAATTATCCGGCAAAGTTATTGTTATTTCTCAGACTGGATATCAGATTCGGATTATCTATTTTGAAGTACGCCAGGGTCCAAGTTTTCACGATTCAAGACTTTTAATGTAAGCCCCTGTTATGGTGTGTCTAAAATACGGTCGACCGGCTTTATCCGGCAAAGTTACGGTTATTTTTGGAAACTTACTCGAAAATCGGATTCCACACCCCGAAATATGCCAGGCACTTAATTTTGGCTTGCAATATCTGCTTCCACAGACACATGAACAATGCCACATTTTGCAATTATTCCCTTACGGGAATCTGGTAACATTTTTTCCAGATTCTTTGAACGAAATGACACACAGTATGCAAAATTATATTACGATCGGCTGAGTAGTTTCGGAGTCCATTGCGGACAAACACTGTGACACGTATGTTTTATTTATAAAAATATAATTTCTGAATCTCAAATGAAAATTAAACCTCCCATTTGTTTGTTCTTTTCCTTTAAATCATAATTTTTTAAAAATTGTTTGCATTAAACATTGAAGCAATTCTTTTTGAACTGGGTAATATTGACAAAATAAAATCCAAACAAAATCAAAATTTTCTGAATTTAAAAAAAATTTATGTACCATGTTTTTATAAAAAATTTTATGCATTGTCGTCCACTTCTGAGCTATGATCAAAATTTCAAATCTCTAGCCCATCGGGAAGTTAGTTTAAAATTACAAAATTCCACCCGGACAGACATACAAGTAGGCGAGTTTATAAAAAAAACATGGCCCCTCTTTGACCCCAGAGCCACGAAATTGTATACGTAGACGCAACTCGACCATGCTATCGACAGGTGGTCTTGGTTCGTGTAAATTCGTAAAAGTTATGGGGCCGGGGTTCGAGACTAGAACTTCTTTTTTCACATTTTCATGCATTGTCATCCACTTCTAAGCTATGGACCAAATTTCAAGTCTCTGGCTCATCGAGAAGTTAGTTTAAAATCAATTACAAAATTCCACCCGGACAGACAAGAAAGCGAGTTAATAAAAAAAAAACATGGTAAAAATTAAAATAGAATATTTGCTACTTTGTGATGTTTTGTAATTTAAATCTGCTAATTACTGGGAAATTATGTGAATTTTAAAGAAAGATGGTGATGTATATATGTTCTTCGAGTAAGATCTGGAAAATTTTCAAAAGTCGTTCTACAACCCCCCCCTCCCTCTTCCTTTCTTAAAAAAAAAAAATTGCTTTTCGATCAACCATTTAAAGTACAAATAACTACAATTTGCTTTGGCTAGACTCAATAATCAGTCCCATTTTTTGTGCGTGGAAGAAGAATCATGTAGATGCAAAACATGTTCAATAAATTCATCGACGGCCGCGGTGGCCGAGTGGTCTAGGCATCGGATCATGGCTAGCGTGTCATGGGTTCGATCCTAGTACCACTAAATATCCGCCGTGTAGGGGAGCGATGCACGTTAATCTGTCGAGAGCTCAAACGTCCTCCCGTTGGTGTGGCGTGGTAGTTAGGAGAGGGGGTGCCAGCTCAGGTGTCGTCCGCGTCACTTGACCATGGTTCAAAATTACGCGGACCGTCGCCCAAAGCCCTCGTGTTGCTAATCAGTGCGACGTTAATATTCTCTCACTCAATAAATTCATCTCGTAGTGAACTGAATGGATGTTTCTGAAAGTTATCTTCAAAAAAATTTAATTGCTTCATGTCTTGTAGAAAGCAGAATTAGTATTACGTTACTTCTTAACCTATATACAAGATAAGTAACAAAAAAATACGAGATTTATTTTGGTTTACAGATGTTTGAGCTGGGATTAGCGGTAATATATTTTAGGATTTTCTCTGACCTTTTTTCTTGTTTTATTACCTGAAATTCCTTTTACCGTATCTTATTAATGTTTCTCAGTCGATCTTTGGAGGAGGCGCGTATTAGGTTTCTTTAAATGGTATTGAAATGTTTGTTAGGAAAAGAGAGTTTTTTAGACTTTAATCTAATCGTATAGGGGAGAGAGAAATCGTAAAGGTCCACTTAAGAACTTAGCTATTTTTGAGCTTGGAATCAAGTGATTTCTTAAGTCTCCCAGAAACTGGGTATAGATATAGTACAGGTGAATCATTATTTATGAATCTTTCAGGAGCTTATTTTCTTTGAAGATAAAATTTACGACTCCAGGTTACGAGAGTGGTATATTTCCTCTTACCCGTGGAGTTAACTGTTCTTTAAACACGGGTGACGCTATCACTCTTCCTATTTGCGCCTCACCAAGGACATCTTGAGGCACTGGCCCCACTTATGACCCATAAAAGTAGACAGTACATAGCATACGTTGTCAAATACTCGTATAAAAAAATAACCCGAAGTAAATAAATGTGTATGATTATCAATCGCACAGACCGGCTCGACCGACTACTACCTTTTGACTGAATGAATAATAATGGTGTATGGTGGTAGGGTTTAGGCCTATACGATCATAGCATGTAGCCAGTTGACATAGCGTATGAAATTACTAGTTTTTCGGATAATACAACCGAAAATAACATTTGATCGTTGAAATTATTCGAATCATGATCTTATTAAGGCTGAGACGAGGCCTAGTTGGCCCATGCCTTAACCCTTTATCTACTGACGGTACTTATAAGTACCACTCACTTTAAAATTACATAGAATAACCATTTTTACGAATACTCTGACGATACTTAGCAGGTATTCTTTTAAATCCACTCTTCCAAGATAGGGTTCTATGATGAGTATTTTAGCGGGGAAGGCGAATAGTTTTATAGCAGAAGTTGCTGCTATAAAAAATTTTGATCGGATTTGTGAAGATTGCAATTTTTGTTCCGAAAAAGTAGTTAATGTCAAGCGGTAAATGTCTTTTTTTTTTTTAAATATCAATGCAGACCTTAGAAAACGATTTGACTATTTTAAGTGAGCAGTGAAAACATTAATTTTACAGTTGAATATCTTTAATTAATTAATTAATTAGCTCTAACGGATTAAATTTCCAAAAGTTCAGTGTTTTGTTTATGTATATCCCTTAATTTTCAATGTAGTGATTAAAAAAAATATTGCATGAAAAAACTGCAGTAAATCATAATGCGGTAGATAAGTCCCAGACCCTCACACAAAGGCCATTGACGAGACGCCAAAAAGATATTGTGCCCCGGAAATCAGTTATTCATAAAATTTAAGACGAAGTATCATAATGAATTTTCTTGATTTATCTGTCTTTTAAGCCAATTGAAAAACAAAAATTTACTTACTGAGAAAATTATTTAAACCTTTCAGATATTTTTTGTTATTGTTTAGTTTCTAATATATTATTCAATCACGAAATATTCCGGTGAATTTCATTTCTATGTCTACGTCATGTAAAAAGAAAAATTGGATCGTACTTCACTGTTTCATCATGGGAGGATAAGTTAATGTATAAACAAAAACACTGAATTTTTTAAAAAACAGTTTCAAAAGGTAAATAAAGCACAGAAGAAATTAGTAAACTATTTTATTGAAGGCCAAAAATGTAAGAATAACTCATTTTAATCTGCTGTTGAGGTGAAACTTTCGATTTTTCAAGTATGATTGAATGTTGTTGCTCATTTTCAACCAAATTTTGGGAATATGTCTACTGTGCATCATATGCATTTAGATTCTGGGGATTTTCTATGTTCACAGTACGGATTTCCTAACCGTTTTCATGGATATTGTCGCCGCCTTCAGCATCATCCGTACCAATGTCTAATGTAGGATATAGAACAACGTAATTAGAAATTTGCGTGTAAGTATCTGTTCTCGCCATATTACGTTTGCGTTTGTTGTTTTCCATTAATAGAATGCACGTGATGAAGTAAATCATGTACGACAAATTGAAATAATGAATCACTTGAAACAAGTTGCAAATCCAGATGATGAAGATAGAAACCTAGAGCCCGAGATAAATTGTTTTATTGTTAGTTTAAAACATTATTCAAAAATAAGTATTTCATTAGATGGCAAATTCTCTTTAAGAACCTGGCACATGCATTTCTTAGAAAGTATCTAATTTTTAGTTTCTATTTTATTTAAATATTAAACTATTTCTGTTTAAAGAGGTATGCCATATGAAATGAAACGACAAACAGTATTTTCATTATTTTTTTTAAAAATAAAGTCCCTCAGTACGAATTTCAATGCATGTTTATTTTTCCGGTTTTTATTTTTAGCTTTATCTTTAGAGCTAGCACTAACTGCACCTTGAATTTTATTAAAATCTTTTTTTCTTAGAATTATTGAAAATTAAATCCGAAATTTTTCATGATCGGGACATACAGGATGAAAAGTAAAACTCACTTACTAGATCCGCCTTCCATATTTTCTTGTAGTTTTTCTGTTTTGCGTATTTCATTGCAACCGAGTTCTGGTCTTCAATTAAAATTTTAATTCAATTAAATTAGTTATACATGTCGATTACCATTTCGACGGCTTGAATATGAGTCATGGTTTTCTGTATCCGCATTTACAGGCATATAACGGTACGGTCAAGCTGCTAAAAAGTTAACAATCGGTTTGCATTGGTATGGATTCAGAATAGGAAATCATGTTTTCAACATCAGAAGTATCTCCCAAGACAAGTAAGCTCTAACAAGTACTGCAAGGGAAATAGTTGTCGCGCCCCGTCAACCGCGGGTGTTGGAGGGTTAGAGTAAAGATTAGTCATTTTTCAACTAACACAATATTATTTACTATATCACTTAATAGCCCTAATCAACTTACACTCATGTCCATAAATTAAGGATAATTCAGAATCACACAGAAATTGAACTCTAAAATAAAAATTTCATCTGGAGAATTATCACACACATCTTGAAGAAGAATATGCAAATTACAGGAAACCACCAGATGGCGCGGATGGTATGTCACAATGACGAGAGTGTAAGAGAGGGATATATAAGGAATGGTGGCAAAGAAGTAAAATTGTTCACAAGCGCTTTAAAAGCCTTTTAGTGCAATAACCGCATTGTTATGGCACAAAAGAAGCATTTGGATGATTTTTTTGCGTGGTAGAATTATCGGACGACTGGAATGTGGATGTACCCAGCTGGAAGTATCCGAGGAACTTGGAATCGCCCAGAGTGTCATCTCCAGGCTTTGGCAACGATTCCAAGATGATGGTAATGTGAGTAGATGTTACAGCACAGGTCGCCCCCGAGTTACAACGCCGAATGAGGACCGGTATTTGGCAGTTACTGCCAAAAGAAACAGACGGAGCACAGCATCAGACCTGTCTCGTCAGCTCTCTTCAGCTACCGGTACGATAGTTTTAAGGCAGACCGTGTACAGACGCTTAGGGCACATTGGTCTATATGCTCGGAGGCCTGTCAGATGTGTTCCCCTTACCGCAACTCACTGTCACCTGTGATTAACCTGGAGTAGAGAGCATGCATTGTGGACACCGCAACAGTGGTCTTGTGATGTTTTCGGACGAGTCCAGTTTTAGTTTGCAGTCTGATTCTCGCCGGACTTTCATATGGAGAGCGCTAGGTACCCGTTACCACCAAGAGAACACCATTGAACGACACCGTTACGGTGGGGCAGGATGGCTCGTTTGGGAAGGAATTATTCTTGGTTCCAGAACTGACCTGCATGTTCAGGGTGTAACGATGACATGCCACATCTATCGGGATGTCATTCTGGAACAACATGTACATTTGTTTCGGGGCGCCATGGGTGCTGAATTTCTGTTTATGGATGACAACGCCCGTCCTCACCGTGCAAACATTGTAGACGAATGCCATCAATCGGAGGATATCACCCGTATGGATTGGCCAGCATACTCACCGGACTTGAATCCAATAGAGCATGTGTGGGATATGCTTGGCTGACGAATTGCAGCCCGTCAACCCCCTCCCACCTGTCTACCGGAACTTCGGAGGGCATTGCTTGATGAGTGGTGTAATATTCCCCAAGATCAGATTGATAATTTGATACTCAGCATGTGTAGGCGTTATAAGGCCTGTATTGCATCGTCCGGGAGACATACTCCGAATTAACCATCATACTAACCATGTTATACTGTTTTTTGTAAATAGCTTCTTTTTTGAAATTTGCTCCAGGGAGTAAAAATCGCAATTTTCATTAATTGTGTCAAACATATAGCATCTTTTTTGCTCTTTACCTTTTGTTTAATAAATAGACTTTACAAATAAGTCAAATTTGTTTTGTTTCTGTCTCTTTCTTTGCCTGAACTTCATTATCCTTAACTTATGGACATGAGTGTAATTGTGAATGCACTTAAATCACTAAACCCGAGGAGCAATCAACCCTAATAAACTATTTTTGAAATAAGAGCACTTGTCTGAACTCCTGAGTCCTCTTGCTTCAATACTTGAATAATATTACACTTGAATTTACTATACTACCTCCGGTCGCTAACGCTATGATTTCTTCTATCTCAACTTTCAACTGTCATCTCGTCTGCTCTACAATTAACACTTAAGGCGGTTTTCGCCAAGAGAGCTTGAACTAAACGCGAAGCTCATTTTTGGCTAGAAAAATGACTCTATTCCCATGAAAATTTGTAACAAAGTAACTCATACATTTGCTTATAATATAGTGTTTTTGAAATTTTAAAATATTCCATAAATAATTAATTTTTTTTCTTTTAACATGGAAAGGTATAACTCAGCATTACGGTATAGAAGAAAAAATGTGAAACACATTTTATAAAAGAAAAAATGTGTCAACTAAGATAAAATGTGTAATATAATATAAATGTTGGAGCTCTTTTATATCAGAAAAAATATTCCGAATTCGGGTCCTATTCTTTAACATCAACCGAAGACAGCCTTAAATAGAAACTCTTATTTACATAAAACCCAGTCTTCTCCACAGAAAGTGGTTTTAAACTGATAGCACAGTTAAAAAAATTGTTTTACCTAAGAGGATTAATAGAAACACGAATAGACCCGTTATATAGTGAATGCAGTTATTGATTTTTTTAAAAAAAATGTGTCGGGGCACACTTTAGACTGAGAGGGACGTTGTATTCTGGCGACGGTCTCGACTCTACAACCCGACTGCGCCCAGAGAATATTTGAAGGCTCTTATGCAAAGTAGACCCTACCTGAGATCTTTAAAAGTAGGCAGTATATAACATGCATTGTCAAATACTCGTTCAAACGGTAATTTGATCCAAATAAATGGGCACTTTTCATAATCTCAAAAACCTAGCTCGGCCAATGGCCGCATTTTGACTAAATGAGTTGAATGATTGTTTATGGTATTAGGCCAAGGCCTAGACATGGACAAAGGTCATCACATAATAATGCAGTCTTACCACTTTTGCGAGTTGACCTGCAATTTGAAATTCTCTGCTTTTCGGAGAATATGTACAGGAATAATATTTGACTCTTAAAATTATCCGGATCATGATTTTATAAGACAAAGTCGAGAAAGAAATGAGTCCCCACTGAGAGCAGCCTTGAGACGTCCCTGGTCATTACCACATCCAATCTTCTGTTGCCTCTGTTACAACTCGGGATTTAAAATAAAATTCTAAGAGAATCTTTCCAGAAAACGCAATTTAGGAAAATCAATTAATAAACCAAAATTGGAACAAAAATGGCACCCAACAAACTGCGAAAAAATGCACCCCTACAGGATACATCAGACGAGTATAGGATTGTTTATGATGAGGATTTTTGTTTATGATAGGATTGTTTACCAGACGTTCCTTTGAAATGTGTTGAATGTTCTCATCTTTTAACACCCACACGAGTTAGAAACTACAGAAAGTAATTTTTTTTACTTTCATATTTTATAATGCCTTAAATTTTTTAACTATAATTAGCAATTTTTATATCTATTTTAAATGCCTTTTTTCGATTTTTCTTTAGAACCTTGTCTGACTTGGTGGGTGTCCACCTCCAAAATTTATTTGCTTTTTTTTTTTGTATCTTGAGAATTGGATATTTTTACGTTTAATTTGATATTTTACCTTCTGCTACAGAAACTGTGTTCTTGTCGACATTATAAAATATCGAATGATGTGTTTTAATATTTTAACAATTGTTTGACGCAGTTTAGCAGAAATCGGCTCTTGAGCAGTGAACTCCAACACTCACTCGCTTACGCATGACAAATACAAAAATCACTTTTGGCTCATTATTTTTTTTTTAATTCTACTTTTTATTTAATTTTTTGAAACATTTTAAATTAATTAATTTTAGTTCCAAATTTCCTCAGTAGAGGGCACCACCACACAATTTTTTTTAGTACTATGTCAACTCTTGTCAATAAATTTTTATGTTGCTTATCGACGAAAATAATTTTCAGGTTGATCACCTGTTGTTGTTAATGTGGTTTAGAAAATCCTACCTCTGTATCATTTATTCGGATGGAATTGACCAGTGACAGACACATTCAGATGCAGCCCACGTTTCTCTCCGGGCCTCGCGTGTCGTCTCAGGGAAATTTGCTGATTCTTGCACTTTTGCATAAACATTTTTAATTAAGAGAAAAACTTTTAAAAAATTGAAATTTAATATTTTGTTTCAGGTAAAAAAATTAATTTCATATGATTTTTTAAAAAAAAGAACAAAGATCGTAATCAGGCAGTTTACATTTTTTTAAATAATTTAAATTTTATTTCCATATTTCAAAAACTGATAAGATAAGGGCCGAGGTTTCAATTTGTTCGATGTGTTACAAAATTTCATTTCGGAAACATGTTTTGTAAAATTAAACCAGTATGTTCGTTTTTTAAAGTTTCTGCATCCAAAATAGTTACTTTCAATAGCGTAAGACAAATGGTGAATGTAATAGAAAATGAGAAGAAAGGTAAAAAATAAATATTGTTAATATATAATTAAATAGAAAATTATAACTTTCTTTGACTTCGTTAATGTTGTTCAATGAAATTTATCTTTCTAATTTTTCTGTTTCGCAGACACCAGTAAAGAATTATAGGCTCAAGTGTAGTATAGCGGGGGGGGGGCTTAGGATTTGGCGCTTTTTTATATAGATATCATGGTGAGATAACAAATTCATTCTGATTTCCGGACACCTATCGCTAACTGAAGTAGCTTGGCGATCAATTTTGGTCGCCAAAAGAAATTAACATCGCCAAGGGTCTTCTATACTACACTTTAACCATCAGTGTTAACATAGAATGTCTCATTAATTTATAAATATATGCTAAATCAAAAGCTGCATGACTGGAACAAAAATGGTTGCATGAAAAAACAAGTAAAAAAAGTATTAAATTATTATATTAATTTTTAATAAAGTGAAACCCCTTAATGTTGATTCATAACATCTTCCTTTTTTAAAAAAAAAAAAATAAGCAATGTAACTTAATACAAGTAATTAAATATAAAATTAAGTGCAATTCAGAGTTATCTTAAGCATTAAACAATTATTGTGATACACATGATGAATCAAAAGTTGTAAATCATCAAAACATCCAAGTAGTCCCATTTTTATCCAATTTAGCACCAATACTATAGCAAATAAATCCAAAGTGTTATTACTTCTGACTCCATATAATGTATGAAACAAAAAACAGAATGATTTGAATATATATTAATAAACAACCCATAAATACAAACAAAATCACAGCATCTTTTTTCCCCATCAAAAATATAATTAAGGAAAAAAATGAAGTGGAACATTGTCAATAATTTTTTAAAAAGCACCTGTTATATTATTTCTGTATCGTCATTTTAAAACATATTTGAAAATATAATATTAAAACAATTACATTCTGCATAATCTTTTTTCTAAAAATGATACACTTTACATTTAAGGAATTTTGTAATGAAATGATTTCCTTAAATGTGCAAAATATTTCTTTGCATAACATTTTAACTCATTTGTAACAAATTATTTTAATCATGTATACAAGTGAATAATGCATTTATTTCACCTGTCTCTCTCTTGGAAGGAACTGCTAGAGTAATATTGCAGAGGCCTCCTGTAAATGCCTTAAATACAGAATTATTTGAGAAACTAGTTGCAGTTATAAAAGATTTAGAAGAAAGGAAATTCAGAGGATTTGTTCTAACATCAGTTAGTATTTGTCTATAAAAAAATTGACATTTCTTTTTCTTTTTTTTTTAAAAAACAGCCACATAGACATTTTGTAAATTATATTATTTCTTTTTATAATGTCTTAAATGTTATACTTGTCCTATAAATTTTTATTTTAAAAATTACTTGTTTTCAGATGTTAAATTTATTTGTTCATACAATGTTTATTCTGTTTAAAATAGAGATAATTATTTAATCATTTAAAGCATAATTTTTTTTTGGTATATTTTCTTCTCTTCTACAATATTTATTCTGAGTTTGATAGTTTGAAATGAATTTAAAACCAATTTTATTTATTATTTACTGTACAGTAAATTAAATTACTAGAATATAATAAAAAATTGAAAATATATAAAATATAATTTAATAGCCTTCCTCTTAATCTTAATAGTTTAAATTAAACTTGGAAAATTTTTTTTATGTAATTATGAATATTTTGATATTTTTAAAGTATTATGTATAATTCTCTATGTGTATAATTGAATTACCCAAAGAAAAGGAGTACAATTAAAAAAACTGAAATTATTCATTTTCAAATTATCTTTCAAATGTAATACTTTAAAACTTGCAATTAAATGTAGGGTTCTCCGAAAATATTTTGTGCTGGATTGGATATCACTGAATTGTGCAATCCTTCTGAAGAAAAGCTTAAACGATTTTGGAAGGCCTCCCAGACATTATGGAAAACTTTGTACTCGACTCCTTTAATAACTATTGCTGCTATTAATGTAAGTATACAGCATATTGATACATATCCAATTTTGTAAGCTTTTTATAGTTTTCTTTTCTTGTCTTTTTCTAATAAATTTTTTTCGACTTTAGTTGTAATGCTGACACATTTGTTTTGCTACTGTTATAATGATTTGTGTGAACATCTTTCTCGTTCATATAATCATTTAAAAAAATTTCAACTTATTTTCCTTTCCTTTCTTTCCTTTTCTTTTAAATTTACAATGCTCAAGAAAAAACTGTTGCTCCTGCAGAATAGATAAAAATAAATTTTATTCAATAATTGAATTTCTCATTATACAAAGTGATCAAGTATTACATTAATGTATTTATAAATTAATTACACATCATGAGCTTGTAATTTTAAATTGACCAGTTATGTTTGTGGTTACTATAATTTTTTTTAATAATAGTTTTATTATTGGTATTTTTACTACCTTTATAGATTTGTACAAATTTGATTAAGTATTCTGTCAGAAATTAAGTATACTTTCTTAAAAAATTTATATTAAATTTTTTTAAATTTAATTTAATTGCTATGTTATGTTGTATGTATTAATTCAATTTTCAATAAACTCTTTTAATCATCATTTTCTGTAATTTGAGTAAACTGAATCAGAAAAACATATTATCATTCATATTTTTACATTACATTATCCATTATGCAATGTTATCAAATAACTTGAATTTCAATGTGCACTTAAACAGTTGTTTTATAAATTACAGGGCCATGCACTTGCTGGAGGTTGTGTTATAGCTTTGAGTTGCGATCATAGTATTATGGTGAAATCTGGAGGTTTTATTGGTTTAAATGAGACCTTGCTTGTTAGTAATTTCAAAGTTTTGTTTAAAATACTTTATAATAATGAAGTTTTTAAAATAATTTATGCACATATTTTTGTATAATTAAAATAAAACAATTTCAAACTTATTTGTAATTTTACCTTCTGATTTGCTAAAAAAAAAAAAAATATTGACTTGTAAACTTGTAAAATAGTTCCTTTTTTTGTGTTTTTTAAAAAAATTCCTTTAAAATTCCTCCTTTAAGATAAATATTATTAAATTTAAACATTATTTTTTTAATAACAATTTTGGTAAGATTATCAGTATAATTTAAGAATTTTTTAATTATCTATTTACTTGATTTTTTTTTCCATAACAAAACAAGATATTTTAAATATTTCAAGTATTTTATTTTTCTTTTCGTTCTCTTTTCCTAAATGTAAACTGTTTAAAAACTTTTGTTTATATATACATATATAAAAGAATATTTCAGACTATGATTCATTCTAATTTACTATTTTATTTTGTTTTAGGGTGTTTCTCCTCCTAAATGGTATGGACAGCTATAAAGGAAGCATAATTTTTTAAAATTTTTAAGTACTAGTATTAAATGGCAAGGAATGGAATATCTGTAACTATGAATTCAATTTATAAAGATTAAAATGCCACACATTTATTTGTAATTATTCATGATAAGTTTTTTTTAGAAATCTTCATATATCTTTAAAAAAAATTGAATATAAATTTTTTTAATAGTTTTGTTATATTTTTAACTTTATCTACAAAGGCTTAAATTTGACAAAAAATAAAGTTTTAAAAAATATTTCTTTATCATGCAGTTTTATAACTGTTTCCATTCATTAGATTCATTTGTAGTTAATAATGTATGGGGTTGAATGGAAAGTAATGCAGGATTGCATTAGATGATTTAATGAAGAACAAATATTTATTGTTGCACATTTTAATCATTAGTTTATTCTATGTCATTTTGCATGACATTTAACATATTTTCAGGTGACCTTTTGTTTCCATTATAGACAACTGCTTTTGGTTTTACAGCAAAATATTCTTTTAGATCCTTTTCAATCTCCTGATCTTATTACTAAAATTTTTGCCATTAGCAAGTAGCTGCAGAGATCTAAACAGATAAGAATCTGATGGCACTATGTCTAGATTGGAAGTGGAGGAATAGAATTTCCCTTTCAAAATTATTTATTTTGTGTTGGGTTATAGCTGGTTGGGTGGCGTGGTTGATTTGTCACTGGCCTTGTACCTCTAAGGTTGCAGGTTCGACCCCGGCTCAAATCGGTGGATTTTCCTGATGCAGAAAATCGACAGCGTCCATGCCGCTTGATTATGCGGCATGCAAAAGATCCCTTAAGTGCCCATTTGGCTTGGGTGCTCTCAGAAAAATTTAGAGATTCAAAAAGCCCCATTAGAAATTCAAAAAATGTTTAGTTATTCATGAGATGTGATGTTAGGTGTGCTCTTGTAAAAATATCAAGCCCCTTTTCTTGAGTAATGCAGGCTATTTAATTAGTTAAGTGTGCTTTAAATTTTGAATGGTTGACAGTGGATATCTGATATAATTTGATTATTGTCTAGCAGTTTAAAATAAACTGCCTCTTCCATATCTCACTAAATACAAAGTAAATCCTCCTTGTTATGCATCCCTGTCTTTGTAGTAGGGGGAGATTTTTTTAATTGTTTTTTTAAGGTAATGCTTGCATAAATTATCCACTTTTCATCTACAATTACCATATGCTTAAAGGATTAATTTTATATCTTGTGACAAATGATCTGCAAGAATTTGTTTCTTGCTGATGGATTTAAGATGCCAGTTTTCTTGTAGAACCCAAACGTCAACGCAATAAACTTTTTCTATTAGTTTTAACTGTTCCACTATTGTTTGTACACAATGAAGTCTACCAGCTAGTACTCTACTTGTCATGCAGCATTCTAACTTTGCCAGTGTTTTCAAATCATCCTTCTCAATATACATTGACTTAGCATTTCTTTGTTCTTCTTTAAGATTTTATTTCCAAATCAGAACTTTTTAAATCAACATTGAACTTCTTTTTCACTTATAAATTCTGGATACACTAAACAAATCTTGAGTTGTTTCTGTTGCATTTTCTTGGAACATAAACTCATAAAGTATAATATGGAAAATAGGCAACTTATATTCCTTCCCTTGTCAGGAAAATATAATGTTTAAAGTAGTGTACAAAAATAGCAGGTACTTATGTCAATGCAGCAAAATTTATACCACACAATTCATGCCTTGATATAGAAACATCAAAGATTCTTACATGCTTTATTTGAAGAAAAACGATTCTCGTGCAATTTTGGCTGCAGTGAAGCTAATATGTGGGTACTAAATGGCATATTAAGTTTTAAAAAATTTAAAAAGTGACATCAAAATTGATTTTGGGCATTTATATCGATTTAAATTGATGAAAGTTAAAATCCCTCTTTATTTTCCTATTCAACCCCATAACAAAAAGTGCGAAATTTTTAAAAGTTCAAAGAAGTATGGGACAATGATAGTGCAATGTACAAGCCGATTTTACTCTTGATTTTTTCCTAGAAGAATAATGCAGATCAATTTGAATTTCAGCATGTTAAATTTAACTACATCTCAATAACCTCTCATGGTTTGGTATGACTGTTTCTCCTGTTCAAATCGCTTCACCACACTTCTCACAGAATTGTGAATCTGTTGTGGGTCTAGAAAAAAGATACACAAAATCATGTATCTCGCGTATTTTCTGTAACTTATGGGAGGAATCTTAGTATGAGATACTATACACGTCTCCAATTGATATTCTATATCACCAACTATTCAAAATGTTTTTACTTGTGTATATGTATTACCTTGCTTTCATAACAACTAAAATACTTAAAAATTTCTAAGTGAATCAAGTTAAAAATTATAAATTTTTTTTTTCTAAAGTAATCTTTAAATGCAATATTCCTTTTCTTTTTCATTTGAAAATTTGAGAAAATT
Organism: Trichonephila clavata; assembly: GCA_019973975.1. NCBI lineage: Eukaryota > Metazoa > Arthropoda > Arachnida > Araneae > Nephilidae > Trichonephila > Trichonephila clavata. The sequence goes on along the minus strand of BMAO01035490.1, from coordinate 46,234 downwards.
TTTATGTGTATGCAATGTGTGTGTTTATTTAATGTTCAATAACCACCACACACACACAATCACTATTTCTGGAAAAGTTACAGAATTAAAAAAAATTAATTAGAAAAAAAACAAATTTATATATAAATTTATTTGTTCATTTATAAATAAATTTTATTCTTCATTTATAACCATATAATTTTGCTTTTTTGAAAAATTATTTTTTTAAATTTTGTATATTGATTTTGTTTGCCTTTTTATATTGAAGAGTAAAACTTTTTAAATAATTTTTAATCTTAACATAATTTTATAATCCTTTTTGAAGGGTATATTCAGTACTTGTAAATGCTTGTGGAATTCACAAAGCTGAACATGCTCTCAAAACAGGTAAATTATTTAGTCCACAAGAAGCTTTGGAATATGATATTGTGAATGAACTTGTTGATTCTTCGGATTTACTTCCAAAAGCTGAGGAAGTAATGAATATGTGGTTGACTATTCCAGGTTTGTGTTTTTCCCACAAAAAATCTAGTTCGTACCTATTGTAGAATAATTATGTGTATTGTTAACTTTTAAAAGTTTTATTTTTGCGTGATTTTCATTGTCAAAATTTTGCTCGTTGTCATTAATTTTAAGTAATTCTCATTTGTTTTTATCTTTCTTTTATAATTACTACTTTTTTGTTTTTATACTTAAATTGAAAGAGAAAATTGCTATTTTTTTATCTTTAATACGCAAAAATATGGTACTGCTTTGTTGATGTTTTTCTGGTTATAGTTTTTATATATATAACTATTTGTAGTTTGAGTTTTATTAAAAAGATAAAATTCAATTTTAATAATATTTTATGCTTTTAGTTCCTTTACTTTGTATTTAAATTAATTATTTTTGAAATTTGTATTTGCTAATTCTCCATTTAATGAAAAAGAAAAAATTATAAATCAAAGTTTTATATGCAAATTAGAAAATTTCCTTTATATTAAATTCACACAAATTTTTTAAATTACTATGAAACAAATCAAATGAATTTTCTTAACTGTTTGTGTAAATTTATTTTTATTATATGAAATATTTTATATACTATAATTTCATTCATACCAACAAAATAAATTCTTTTTTAGTATATTTTTAAATGTCTTAAGAATATTTTATTGTATCATGTAAATCTTTCTTTTTTGATGTTTTTTTTACAAAAAACAATTAAAGACAAAAACATGAATTGTTTAAGTTAATTTTAAAGATAGATTCTATATAAATATAAAAAACTGCTTGTAATTCAATACTTTTTTTTTTAGATTTCAGTTTCACTAAAACAAAGTTGAGCATGCGCAAGCCTTTTGTAGATGATTTTATTTCACATCAGGAACAAGATTTAAAAAATGCAGTTGGTATGATTCTTCAAAAGGAAATTCAAAATATAATAGGGAAATATATAGAAAGCTTAAAGGTTAAAAATAAATAAAATATTTCTTTGGACTTTTCAAGAACCCAGAAAAGATCATTACAATTTAAGAATTTTTTTTCTAAATTCTTTTTGTATTTCATTTTATGTTGATATAATGTATATGTATTCCATACATTTCTGTCTCAATGTTTCTGTCTCAAAATTTTCTTATAATATTAAGAGTTAAATATCAGCTAGTCATTTTTCTTTTCTTTTTTCAATCATTGCTAATTATTTAAGGTACTTATGTAAGACAGCTTTTTATCTTAGTGAATCTTATGTTTGTGTTGTTGTTGTTGTTCATCTCCATGTCTAGCCAAGCTAGACCAAGTCCATGATTTCACTCACTCTCAAAAAGTCCAACACCATTAGATGGTCTTCATAAAGATCTTGATATATATTTGTTCCTTTGTTAATTATTTGGTTTTATTTACTTTTTTTAATTATCTAACGATCTGCTTATTATCTATGCTTTTTGCAAGTCCTTATTGAAGTAGGATATATCAATGTATTGGAATGGCTTTATATTTTTTCATATGTGCACCTTTTTTTCCCCCTTTCATTTTTGTAGCATATTAAATTCCTGCAGTTTAATATGTGTTAGTGATAAATTACTTAAAGCTGCATTGTATAATCTCAAAATTTTGTAAATTTATGTAATTTTTGTTTTATTACCAGGTATGCTTTTGTTTTGAGGTATAGGTTTAGAAATGTAGACAAGTAGATTAAATAAATTTGAAGATTTCTTAAAAAAAAAGGAACAAAATGCATCTCTTTCTTAAAGTGTATCAATTTCCATAGTGTGTTAAGATGCATCAATTTTTGAAGATTTTATTTGACCTGCTGTTTGTAAATTGAGAATTAAATTGTAAGTTATTAATCATTTTTTTTTTCTTTTCAAAGTTATTGTAAGCTTTCTTTTCCCTTAGAAAAATATGAATTATTTTTTTTAAAGAAAATCCTTTTTAACTCTCAGTATGTGTGTAGAATTTATTTTTTCATTTTGAATACTATTTTTCAATGACTGTATTTTAAATGGCTTAGTTTCATTAGGGCTTTAGTAATATTTGCCTCTTATCACTAGCATATAGCTAGTTCTGAGAGGACTCTGTATCAAAATTCCTCCAGGGATCCCTTTAGCTTGGGGCCCCGTATCATTGATATGGCAGTAGCTATGCCCTTGCCTCTTATCGATTTAATAACAACATGACCTTGATTTAGTCATAAAAAGTACAATTGTTTAACACATAATTAGTATCCATTCATGTTTGAATGATATTGATCATTTTGAATAGGAATATTTATAAAGATTTTGAAAGTATTGTTTTGTACAATTCACTAATATATATCAAGAAGTTTTATTGTTAGAATTAATAAAACTTCTTCACATACTCATAAACATTTTAAAGTCTTTAAATTGTATCATGAAGATATTATTCCACTTAGAATGTAAAAAACTGAAAAATTCTTTATTGTTGAAAAGCTTGTTTATTTTTAAATTGTTTTTTTTTTAATTATATTAATCTATGATAGATTTTAAATTTTTGTAAAGATGATTTATATAATAAAAAAATTATGCATTTTTTGTGAAGTAAGTAATTTTAAAATAAGATTAAGTTATTTCTTCATTTTTAAATCTTAATTTGTGGAATGCATCTTTTTTCCCTTCTTACAATTATGAGAAAGGGCAACATTTGTAAAAATTATTTCCTTTTTATTTTTTAACTAATTAGAAAGACAGTTTCCTTTTTTAAAAAATTTTTAAAAAAAATTTTTGTTACTTAAGCAAATAATCAAAAAAAATTTTTAATTGTAATTAATTTTTTTGCAATGTATTGTAAATATTATTCTTATAAAATAAAAAAATCTTATGAATAAAAAATGATGCTTTTGATTTCAAATTTGCTCTATTTGTCTTAATTTTATATTTAATTACCTATTAATGGTTAAAGTGAAACACAAAGTGCAGTTTGGAAACGTTGACAATTTTTTGGTGGATTTCAATTCATGGAACCAAACTATTGAACTGTGTTGATAGTTGCTCAAAATCAGCAATTTGCTTAAATGTATCATATTTTAACAATATAAAATACTAAAATTAACATTGGTGAAATGGAATGATACAATTTTAATGATTTAAAGAAATTTTAGTGTTTTTAAATAAGAATTGGGATATTTTTTTAAAAAAAATAAGACTTTCCTTTTTTAGAAATTTAATTCTTCCAAAGGATCCTTCCTTTTGCAGAGTATCAAAAATAAAAAAGATGTAACCCACTCACTTAGATTGCTGGCTTTGTGCCTTTTTCATTATATGAACTATAAAAGTCAGAGAGGATCAAATCCTTTCTCTCATAACTATATATTTCATGCAGCAATTTATTAATGGAGTTAACTGTGAGCATCTTTATTTGTATCTGTGAAGGCAGCACTGTGGTTAATTGAAAAGTATTAAATGCTTCCATCCCCAAGTAATCGTACACATTCTAAAATCTGAAGTTGTAATTGGATGCTTTATATTTTTCTTAATGAACTTAAGAAAAATATTCCGTGTCCTGCTGTGAACTACATGAAAAAGAGCACTTGTTAAATCCCTTTACATAAACCCAAATTCCATTCACTCTTTTACCTTGATTACACTTGAGTTTTCTCATCTTTTGTCAAAGCCCTCGTGTAGCTGAACAGTGGGACGTTAATATTCACTCACTCATCTTTTGTCAACTTCTACAATCAATCTAGAAACCAAGAACATACAATTTTGAACACCTTAATTTCAAATATATATTTCTAACATTAATTCATCTAATCTATAGTACTTCTATCCAGAGACGTCTTAAGGCAGGGGCCAACTGGGCCCAGGGCCTCAAAGAGTCTTACGATGTCCCTGCTTCTGTCCGAGACACCAGTCTGAAAAAAAAGGATATTATGTTTTGTACCCGCACATTCATCTTTAAAATGCGTGTCATACTTAACTTGCTCCCTTCTAGCCAACTGTGGGTTTTCAAAGACATTTTAATAGAATGTTCACATTCATTCCAACTGTTGCAGCATTTCCAAATAAATCCTTTAAATCGAACACATTCTTTTGAACTGAGCATTCAAAATCAAGCCTTTAACTATGCATTACATTACGACACACATTTTTGAATTTCACTCCATACTTAAAAAAAAACGCATTATTCTTTTCAAAACAAGAGATAAAAGGATTATTTCATTAAATTTTTTTTAAAAAAAAATTCTTTTTCATCTAATCAAACTAAAAGAACTGGACAGTGAATCCTTTAAGGAGCTGTTTAGCAAGAGCAATACAATGTATTTTAGAAAATACATGTGCTATTTTGGGGGAAGAAAAGAACATATATTTGGTAATTTAAAGCATAATCAAGAAAAGGAAACAAGGCTTATGAAGAATTATTTTGCATTTCAAATTAGTAATATTACCACGATAAACAGAATTTGACAAAATAAAATTATCCAGCTGTAAATTTTTCAAATTTGGCAAGATACCTTGTTTTCTTCAAAAGCAAGTCTACAATTTATTTCAAACTGTGTACTGCTTACTGTTCTTGTTGTAGATTTGTAATATGCGGTGACAACGCCAGCATTATCCTCTCGTGAGGTTGGTGGAAGGGGAAGAGAGGTGGGAGGCACTGACCGCTACTAGAGTGTTCTCCCTCAAAATTGGGGTGGAACCGAGCCCAAAGTATTGTCACCTTCATGGTGCCCAAGGCTACGGCTAACGAAGGCGCCCTATGCCATAATGAATTTCTTGTGCCTTGATCCGGCACATGCCGATCAGGTGGCATTAATAACAACATTATTTCTGATAAAAGTTTCATATGGCAATAATTAATTTTTGTACACAAGGGTGGGATCTGTGTGCGGGTGTTAAACTCCTTATGTGCACTAAGATATTTTTTAGATTAAAGATTATGCCTCGATTCTTTGGTCCCCGTGTTTTTTAAAACGTAAATCCCTTCCATGAATTTATTCTGTGTTCGCCATTGCAACAAGTTCTAATCTTGTTTAAAATTTTACAGTTTATTTATCTACATAATATTTATTTTCTACTTGACATTCTCCAACCACTGAAACACATGAAAAATTCTAAATATGTAATTGATTCGGGACAATTAAGTATGGAGGAATGAGTAAAATCAGAAAAATACTTAAAAAATTTGGTACGTTGCATTACCTAGTAGAATTAGATGATGTGTGGTCACACACTCATTGAGCAAGAAAGAAAACAAATTACAAAAGAAATCTGCAAGGTTTATTCCAGAAGCTAAATTTGATAAAAGACCATTTACCATACAATGAAAATACGCTTCCTCAACCACTGTAAATAAGTACACCTGACTCCTGAAATAATTTATAGCAACTGAACAATCAAAGCTCAGATGTCTGGACTCAACCCAGTGACATACAGACTTTTTTCATATATATAGGAAGGGTTTACATTCTAAAAAATTATTTAGGCGAAAGCACCGAGGCATAAGTTCTATGCTAAAAATTAAAAGTATTGATGTATGGAAAGGGCTATGAGCCACCAAACGTTACCCTTGTGCTCTCCACTGACTCAGCCAACTAGTGGTATACACAAGGGTGGGTTCAACCACCCTTCCATAGGCCAACACGTTTTTAGCATACAAATTACACCTCGGCGCTTTCGTCTACGTGTTTTTCACAAATTATAACCCCTACCATAGAAACAGTAAATGTACACTGTCCTCGACAGTAACGACACAATTTTGTAGATCACCAAAGCAAAAAAAGAACTGATATATTTATAATATCCAGTGGCAAGACCATTATTTTCGATATCACATTTCAATTTCAAATATGGTAAAAGTTCAAATCTTATTTAAAAACACAATAAAGAACAGCGTCTAAAATTTAATTTTACTTTCGATTTGTATTCAACTATTATAATACAAAAAAAACTAACAAAAAAATTAGTAAATTAGTTTAGAAAACGATGATATTGTTACATCGAAACGCGTGCAATTTCTCCTCATTTCGGTATGATTTAATTTCAGTTTTAACCACTGGCGTGTAGCTAACTCTGAATGGGCCCTCTTTCAAATTTCCTCAGAAGCGTTTTTGGGGTCCCGTATCATTGATACGGCGATAACTACGCCCCTGGTTTTAACTTGCGTCGCACTGTGAAAAATTGTAAATTAACTTTTGAAATTAGTTCCAAAAGTTTTCAGTAGAGGACACCACCACACAGAAGTGCTTATATTCAAGTTTTTGAATGCCATCTGTTATGTCCATGTATTTTAAAGTCGCTCATCAATCTTATATGAAAGTTATTTTCGGGTAGATCTGTTGTTGTGAAAATGGTTTCAATAATCTTCCACTTCGTAATTATTTCTATAAATGATACCGATCAGTGACAGTGGGCATATTCGATGCTGTTCTCTCAATTATGCTTTGAGGGCCCTCGTGTCGTCTCCAGGGCATTTGATGTCTGATTCCTATAGTCTTGCTTGAAGCAATTTTACTTACGTTAAGACCTCAATAATTATTGAATTTTAATATTTATTCCTGATGAAAGGATTAAATAATTTAATTTAATACGAATTCTTAAACAAAAGTTTGTTGCCATGCAATTCAAATTAAATAAAGTAATTTTATATCCATCATTCCGGGAACAGATTAGATAAGCGCCAGGGTTTCGATTTGCTCGTGTTGCTGGAATAAATTTTTTTAAACATGTTTTGTAAAATTAAACCAGCACACTTGTTTTATAAACTTTCTCCTTTCATATTAAATAACACAATTAAAGTAGGTAATTTGAACAGCGCGAGACATTTGGTTAGTGTAATAGAAGATGAGAAGAAAGGTAAAAATATTGCTATATACATGATTAGGTGGCAGTGTTTTTTTCTTCTTTCTGATTTTTATTTTTCTATTTTACAGATAACAGTGAAGAATTATCGTTTGTTTATTGAATACTTCGCGTAATGTATTTAAATGGGCAGTAAAATAATGCTACAGTAGATATCTCATTAATGTGTAAATGGATAAAAATTTAGAAATTACACGAGTGCTACAGAAATAGGTAGATTAATAGGAATAACTATCACAGTGAAAATACATAAAACGATTATGAATAACATTTAATAAACTAAGACTTTAACGTAAATACTTAACATCTCCCTTTTTTGAAAAAATAAAGTGAATATAAATGAACATATTAGTGTGAAAGAGAGTGAGTAAATGATACCTCCCAAAATGTACTATAAAAATACACAGATCAGTACTTTTATTTTTTAGTTAAATATAAAAAGTGCATTTTTTTGCATCAATAAGATAAAAGTATTTAGAATACCAGAGCTTTATTAAAGATAAATATGAAAATGTCATTTTTCGGTAAATTGTTTGGTGACAGTGATTAAGGAAGTTCTAATAAAGTTAAATTTCTTTGTTAAAACAGCGATAGGATTGATCCAATCAAATAGGTTTGGTAATTCTCAATAATTCTATTTTTCTCTACATATTCAATAGTTTATCCTGAACTCTACTGTGTAAGGCAGTGGAATTTTTTGAGAAGTTGTAATTACTGGAACAATTAATATGTAATGATACAAGGCTATTTTATGTTTCCCAGAAAGTCAATCAGCTCCTCCAAATGCATCAATAATATGTTCTAATTTTGATGAGCGATTAAACACACTGTTAACATTATATTTTTGATTAATGACACTAGGATAGTTATTTTAATTAAGTTAAAATCAATGCATGCTATTTCAACAAAAACTTCCTTCTTTTCCTTTCTTTTTGAAGTTTGCAGCATTTAAATCAAATATCTGCTAAAAATAGACTGTAAAAAAGACAATTGCAAAATCACCGCAGCAAAATAAGTGCCACTCGAATCGTGCCATGATATCAAAACTACAAAAAGATTCTTGCATGTTTTACTTGAAAAATATCCATTTATCATATTTTAGTAAAAAAATGGCATGATTCCTGTAGAACAAATTTGGCTGTAGTGACACTAATACATAAGTACCCTTTTTTGGTGTAAAAACATTATAAAAAAAATGGGATTAAAAACATAATTGATAGGTATTAGTTCTAAAAACACTTGTGAAATCCATTCTTTATGAATTACTTACAAAATATATAACACATAATTTCTGAAAAATATTCTTATTTGATGAAAGTCAACACAATTCCTTCTTCAACTGACTTTTATTATACTAATGATATTTTTTAGTTTTAATGTATTTTGTTTTGTGGATTGGTTTTCTTAAATGTACATAATAAATATTTTATGCTTCATAAGTTATTCTAACATTTTTGTTAGACTTATATTGATAGCAAATTATATTAGTCAACTATATAAGTGAGTAATGTATTTATTTGATTCCTTAAAGGAACTGCCAGAGTAATATTACAGAGGCCTCCTGTAAATGCCTTAAATTTAGAATTGCTTGGGAAACTGACAACAGTTATAAAAGATTTAGAAGAAAGGAAATTCAGAGGATTTATCCTAGCATCAGTTAGTATTTATTTATGAATGTGATTACAAAATTGTTATTATTTTTTTTTTTACTTTAAGAGACATTTTTGCTAATTTTAGATACAATCACATTATCATATAACAAATTACCTTGTCTCTTTTCTTTCTTCTGTCGAATGTTACTCATTGTTCTATAAATTTTTCTTATTTTAAAAATCACATGTTATCAAGTTCATTTGTTTATACAATCAATTTTTAGTTATGTTTAAAATGCAAAAAATTACTTAATCATTTAAAACATATTTTTGAAAAATAAATTTTCTTTCTTTCTTTAGAGTTTAAGAATTTAAAATTATTTTAAATATCTCAATTTTGTTTTTTGTTATTGGAAATTAAAAAGTATTTCAAATATTTCAATGACTTTTTTACATAATCTTGGTAACAAAGGCTGAAGATGTTGAGTTTTTTTTATATCATTGTTATAATATATACACCTAATTTTGTTTTTAAATGAACTTTTTCACACTATTTTTGACTAAACATAAGTGGCCGCAGTAGCCTAGTGACCAAGGTAATGGACTCGTGGCTGGCATGTCATGAGTTTGAGCTTAGTGCTGAGTAGGGGTGCGATGCATGTTAAATCTGTTGAGAGCTCAAATGTCCTCCTGTTGGTCTGGTAATTAGAAGAGAGAAACACCAGCTCAGGTGTCATCTTCATTACTGTCCGTGGTTCAAAATTACAAGGTTCATTGCCAAAAGCCCCCGTGTAGATGAACAGTGCAACATTAATATTCACTCACTTGACTAAACATGAATTTGTAAGTAAAAATTTCTCTTTTTATATGACTTATTTTGATTCAACACAATCCCCCAAATTCTAAGAAAATTTAGTTTTATGTTTATTTTTATAATTGGGAGTTACAAGATGGAAAATGTAATACAGTTTCTAATTTTGAAAGAATTCTCCAAATTTTATGAACTAGGTATGGAGGATATTGAGCTCACAATACCAAACATGATAGTTAAGATATGTGAAAGAATACAAAATCCAAGAATGATACACAATGCAAGGAAGTATTAAACTGCTACTTGAACCGGTTCGTGCAATGGCCTAGCCAAAATACAAACACAATGATTTATTACTGAATTTGTTCTTTAATCCATTGAAAAAGTGGCACCACAGGAAACTTGTCTTAATTTTCTTCAAGAGGTAGCTAACAAAGAGTTTCACCAATGGAGCATGAAGTTGATTACTAAAATGTTTCTAGTAATAACAATAATATGGCATTCTTACACAAACTTATGCCTTTATTGTCAGAATGTGACAACAAATAAAAATTTACAATATATATATATACAGTTACGCACACAAGGGGGTGTCCTAGGGGTCAGGACCCCCCTCCTCCAAACCCTTGAGTTTTTTTTCTATTGAGGATAATCCTATTTATATATATACAACGGAAAAAAAATTTTGTACTAGTAATTAACAGTTTATTTTATTAATTAATGCTAATTATTAATTCAATAATTTATTTTTTACTGTTTTTTGTTATCAAAATCAGAAGAATTAATTGGTGTTGTCTTGATGTATGATACGAGTTGGGGAAACTTTCAACCATTGACTCTCTATTCTTGAAAATTTTTGTGTGCGTTACTGTATACATATATATGTACATTTTTTATGTATTCTTCAGGGATGTATCTATTACATAAAGACAGAATTAAGAGCATTTTTATATCTTTAAACTATAGTAATTATAATTCTGTGTATCAGCAGTTTTTAAACTTTCTTTCGCCGTGGCCCCACCCTTTTTGTATCAATGTGACAGATCCCCAAGATTCTGAACATATGTCCCTAACTTAATATTCTTGATCAAAATAAAGCTCTAGTAGAGTTTTTTTTCATTGAGAGCAGTTTGGTGTTCTAGTCTAGTGTGGTACATCTTTCAATTTTTCCATGAGGCCTTTCAGGATCTCCGGGGGGTTTAAGAACCACTGCTCAGTATAATGGAATTTTTTTATGAATATTTTTTCAAAGAAAAATGATATAAAATTGATTTTTTTAATTGTCTTCACATAATGCAGTACTTAAAATTTGCATTTAAATGTAGGATTCTCCAAAAGTATTTTGTTCTGGATTGGATATCAATGAATTGTACAAACCTCCTGAAGAAAAGCTTAAAGTGTATTGGAAAGCGTTCCAAACATTTTGGAAAACTTTGTATGCAACTCCTTTAATAACTATTGCTGCTGTAAATGTAAGTATTCATTGTAATGTTACATGTTCAAATTCACATTTATTTTATTACTGATATTTACAATATATTTTATACTAAAATTGATAATTTTATTACTCTTATAGATTTGTACAAATTTAAATATTCTGTCAGAAATTGAGTATATTTTCTTTGAAATTTATATTATAATTTTTAAAAAATTAATTTTATTACTGTGCCATTTTTCTATTTAAAAAGCATATATTTTTACAATTTTGTTATAAATTCTTTTCGTCATTATTTCCCATAACGAGTATATTTAATTGAAAAGATATTTTATTGTTTATATATTTATATAATGTTATTTCATTAATGCTATAAAATAATCATAATATGCATTTCAATGCTATGCAGGAATTTTGGTCATAAGTCATATGGCTGGTGATAATTGATTTAAGAATTGAAGTTCCGATTTTTTCCAAGACTAATAATAAATGATGTATGTTAAATACTTCAAAGTTCTCATAAAGTGTAATGGAAAAGTTGGAAGAGTGAAATGGCAAAGTTACTTTCTTGTTCCTTAAGGTTTCTTTCTGTGTGATTTGACTAAGATTAAATGATAAATTTCATTATCAATTGTCTTGATGCTTATAATAAAATGTTAATACAAACCTATTTCATCACATAAGCAGCACTTATTGTACTTTTAAAATAAAAATTAATGACTAAGTTGTAAATTACTTTTTTTATTGAAGTCATGATTCTTGGAAAAGAATTAAATTAATGATTTTTTTAAAGTTGTAAATTTTTCTGTTTTAAACTTGTTATTCATCAATTTTATTTTAGCTAGTATTCTTCATGATCAAAAAAATTTTATATGCATATACTTATCTTTTTTTTTAAATATTATTATGTTGCTCTTATTCTTATTATCCTTTTTCACAATGTTTATTATGTACCTCTTTTTAAACTTAAAATGGATTTTATTTTGCATTTTTATATGCTTTTCTTCAATTACATTTAATTTGAAAGTTTTTTTTTTGTATGAAAGCATGCTATAGATATGTTAATCATAAATTTTCAGTAAAAGATGATTGTTCATGCATCACTTAAAGATTTTTTTAAATTTCAGGGACATGCACCTGCTGGAGGTTGTGTTTTAGTTTTGAGTTGTGATCATAGTATTATGGTGAAATCTGGAGGCTTTACTGGTTTAAATGAGACCTTGCTTGTTAGTAAAATAAAAGTTTTACTTTTTTAGTTATGTATTATCTTAATGAAACATGCACTAATTAATGATAGTATTGTTTTAAAAATGATTTGTGCATATATTTTTGTACAATTGAATAAAACAGTGTTAAAATACAGTTTTAATATTTTCACTTTGTGAAACAAAACTAGATTTGTGTGTGTATTTTCATAGAATTGTTCTTTTCTTTGTATTTTTTAAAATTCCTTTAAAATTTTCCTCTTTGAGTTAAGTAATGTTAAACTGAAATATTTTACTTTTAATCACACATTTATTGAAAATGCTATTAGTATAGTTATATAAAAAATGTTTTTAATCCATTTATACTAATTTTTGTCATATCTGTAGCTAAACAAGATGTTATGTTGAGTATTTCAGGAAACTTTTTACCTTATATTTTCTTTAAAATGTAAAATACTTTATTTAAAAAAACATTTCATATGAAGAAATAAATATTTTAATTATGGCTTATTCTAATTTATTATTCTGTTTTATTTTAGGGTTTTAATGCACCTAAATGGTATGGATTTGATAGCTATAGAAAAGTATAATTTATTTTATTTTTTATTTGTGTTGTATTATTATTGAAGTGAACATGTGAGTTCAAATGATAAAGATTAAAATGTCTTCTATTAGTAATTATACATGATTTGTTTTTAGAAAGTTACGTATAATTTATTTTGAAAATTTTTTCTCTTTCTTTGTGTGCTGTGTTTGAATTTACTCTAGTAATACTTTTGTAACATTTTAAACTTTATTTGAAAATACTAATTTGACTAAGGAGTGGGGAATAAAATGCTTAACCATCAATTTTTTTTTTGTATTCTCTTCATTACATTCATGTGCAATTAATAATATAGTAAGAGTAGTGTATAATTCTTTTAAATAGTTCAATTTGTTTTTAATAGATATGGAACATTGGGGTTAATTCAATGATCAAGCCAATTTTATTCTTAATTCTATCTAGAATAATCATTGTGAATTTCTGCATGATAAACTTGATTGCACTTCAGTAATCTCTCATAACATGGCATAAAGAATTAAGTATGAGACCTTCACCATAATGCATGCAAAATTTCTAATCTGTTGTGGATTTTTCGAACTTATGAGGGTATCGGAGGTTTGAACTCGGTACCTTCCGATTCGTAAGCGCGTAACTTACCACTAGATAAAAGTGATCACTCCTGTCCGGAGGCTGTTACTGGCTTATTTAGATTCCGCCACAGTACTCCCCCACCAGTGAGTCGGTGGATAGGCGAACGAACGAGATGTTTGTTGTTATGACGAGCGTGGGAGTTGCTACTATTGCGTCAAGTGAGTCTGACGATTTTGCTGCGCCGAGTTTGTTCGGTGACTTTGCTGTGCCGAGTGGGTCCGGCGACTTTTGCTGCGCCAAGTGAGTCTGGCGACTTTGCTGCGCCAAGTGAGTTTTGAGGACTTTACTTGCTCTTCTTGCAGGTAGATAGCGCCATGACACATCAGAAGATTTTGCGTTTTTCCTTTTTCATCCGAGGTCACCAATATCGGAGGTTTGAACTCGGTACCTCCCGATTCGTAAGCGCATAACTTGCCAATAGACAAAAGTTATCACTCCTGTCCGCATGCTGTTACTGGCTTATTTAGATTCCGCCACAAGGGGAAGGAGATGATCCTGTTTTCAGATACTATAAATGTCCAACTTACATTTTGATCACAAACTGCTCAAAATGTCTTGTACATATTACCCTTATTTCATAGCAGTAGAAGTATTTATTAAAGATTTTCAAGTGAATAAAAATATTTTAAAAATATGATATTGGAGTTCAATTTTATCCATCCATTTTTTTATTTGCATACTTGAGAAACTTTGTTTTTGTCTATTTTTAATATTTTTCTTAAATATTTCGTTATTACTCAGTAATCATCATTCACTCCTACAGAAAAAGAATTAGAAAAATTTGATTTATGTATAATATTTTTTTATGACCATATTATTTTATCTTTTTTGTAAAATGTAACTTTTGTTTTTCTTAATGTTATTGTATTCTTTTGTTGTAAAAAGTTAATATTTTGAAATACTTTTTAATCTTACCTTAATTTTAGATAATTGTGTTATATTTTTTTAAGGGTACAGTCCCCGCTTGTAAATGCTTGTGGTATTCACAAAGCTGAACATGCTCTCAAAATAAGTACATTATTTAGTCCACAAGCAGCTTTGGAAAATAATATTGTGAATGAGCTTGTTGAATCTCCTTCAGATTTACTTCCTAAAGCCGAGGAAGTTATGAATAAGTTTTTGGCTATTCCAGGTTTGTATTTTCGCTACAAAAGATGTAATTTTTGCCTGCTGTTTGATAATCATTTTAATTATTATTTTTTAAAGACTATGCAGTTTTATTCGATTTCTTTATATATTATTATAGTCGCCCATCCGGTATAGTGGTTAGTGATGCTGACTACTGTGCGGTAGGGCCTGGGTTCGAATCCCGGATTAGACTTGGATGTTAGTAAATGTATAGTGCCTTAGCAGCATGGGGGTACTCTAAATAGCCATTGAGCTGCAAAACCTCTCGTTTGGTTGGTGGGAGGCTCCTGACCATTCCCAGGGGGTTTTCCCTCAAAATTGGGGTGGAACTGAGCCAAATCGTACTGTCACCTGCATGGTGCTCAAAGCTACGGCTAATGACAGGCGTACAATCTAGCCTGATGCCATGATGAATTTTGTGGGCCTCGATCTGACTACGTCAGACAGGTGGCATTAGCAACAACAACACAACATATATTATATTTACATTGACTGGGTTTTGTCCATTGTTGTTTTTCCTTCCAATTCTCATTCATGTGTTTTTTTTCCATGAATACATACTAAATGAGTTATTTTGATGTTAAATACAAAAATTATGCTATTGCTTGATTGTGGTGTTTTAAATAATAATTTGTAGCTTTCTTTTTGTTTTGTAAGCATAGATTCAAATAACATCTAAGTAATGTATTGGAATAATATTTTATGTTTGTAGCTCCTTTTCTTTCAACTGAAGTTAAATATAATTTCTGAAATTAATGCACGCTAAATATATATAATATAAAAAGGAAAATTTATGAGTTAAAGCTTGTTTTAAAAAGTTTTATATTAAATACAAATAAATTTTTTAAATTGCAGTGAAGCACATCAAATAAGCTTTCTTGTAACCATATAACTTTTTTGTTCATTTTTTTCTTGAAATGATTTAATGCTTTTCTGTTATTGTATTCAAAGTATGTGTATGCATATTTAAGCATAACTTTTTTATTTAAGTAAAAAATTGCTTGTATTCAGATACTTTTTTCTTTTCAATAGTTTTCAGTTTTACTAGAACAAAGTTGAGCATGCGCAAGCCTTTTGTAGATGATCTTATTTCATACCAGGAACAGGATACAGAAGATGTTGTTGGTACTCTTCTTAAGGAAGAAACTCAAAATGTAATTGGAAAATATTTAGAAGGTTTAAAACGCAAAAAGAAATAAAATATTTCTGTAGATGAATGAAGGTAATATTTTGTATTAGCTAGTTTTTTATTTAGTGGTAAAGATTTTTGAGTTTTTAAAAATCTTTAATAATTGATTATTATTTTTTAAAAAAAAATTTAAGCACCAAAGAAAAGATAATTATCATTTAAGAATTATACTGAACAAAAATTCTTTGTATTTCATTTTATGTTGATAAATTGTGTATATATTTAAAGCATAATTGTCTTGACACAATCTATAAAATTGCTCATTATTATTTTTTTAAATCTTTTAATTGTGATTCAGATATCAGCTGTTCGTTTTTCTTTTATTATTACAATCCTTTGTGACATTATCTTAATAAATCTTATTGTTCTATTTTTAATTGCAGTCCTATTAATTTGTATTTAGTTTTTATTTTGTTCTATTTTTGCTTTATATTTGCCTACGTACATATTTTATTTCTGCTTCATATTGTATGCTTTTTTGAAGTCTGTATTAAAAATATAACAAACCATTATATCAGAATGGTTTATTTTCAATACATATCTGCATCTCCCCCCCCCCTTCCCTTTCATTTTTGTAGTATATTAAATTGGGATACTTTAAAATGTGGTAATGATAAATTACTCGAACTCCATTCTGTAGTCTCAAAATTTTGTTTTGAGGGATATTGATGTATTAATTTTTGTTTGAGTACCCAAGTATGCTTTTGTGTTCAAAAATAAGTTTAGAAGTGTGTAAAGCAAGTAGATTAAATAAGCATAAAGATTTCTGGAAAAGAATATTAAACAAAAGTGCAGATGGCCCAATTTTCTTTCTAAAGTAAAGTATATAAGATTTAAGAATTTTTTTTTTTTAAAGTGTGAAAAATGTATTCATTATTAAAGCAAAAGAATTAAATTGTTGATTTTATTAGCAAGTGCTTTATTAAAATTTAAGTTATTAAATATTTTTTCCTTTTCTAAGCTATTTATTGTAAGCTTTATTTTGTTACTCTCTTAAAATATATGTATATGTTGGTAAACAGATGTTTTTAGACTGGCACTCGCTATGACAACAGAATTAATTTTTTCATTCTGAAATGCTATTTTTTTTATATTTGTTTTCTTTTAATAGCTTGGTTTTAAAAAAATGAATTTTTTTCGTTTTTTTTTTTTTTGTATTTTGCCAATTTAAGAATGACAGTACTATATAAATTTAGTTGATCTAGTCATAAAAAAGGTGCAGTTATTGAACAATGCTAATGTCCATGATTGATGTTAATAATTTCAATGATGGATATTTATAAAGATTTTGCTATTTTAAGTATTTTGTATATTGCTAATATATATATGTATATCAAGTTTTATTGTTAGATGTGGCGGAATCTAAATAAGCCAGTAACAGCCTCCGGACAGGAGGGATCACTTTTGTCTAGTGGTAAGTTACGCGATTACAAATCGAAAGGTACCGAGTTCAAAACACCGATATTTGTGATCTCGGCTGAAAAGGAAAGGGAAAAAAAAATTTTCTGATGTGTCATGGCGCCATCTACCTGCAAGAAGAACAAGCAAAGTCATCAAAATTCACTTGGCGCAGCAAAGTTGTCAAAACTCACTTGGCGCAGCAAAGTCGCCAGACTCACTCGGTGCAGCAAAGTCGCCAGACTTACTGGCGCAGCAAAAGTCGCCGGACCCACTCAGCGCAGCAAAGTCGTCGGACCCTCTCGACGCAGCAAAGTCGTTAGACTCACTTGACGCAATAGTAGCAACTCCCACGCTTGCCAAAACAACAAATATCTCGTTCGTTGGCTTATCCACCGACTCACTGGTGAGGGAGTACTGTGGCGCAATCTAAATAAGCCAGTAACAGCCTCCAGACAGGAGTGATCACTTTTGTCTAGTGGTAAGTTACGCGCTTACGAATCGGAAGGTACCGAGTTCAAACCTCCGATATTAGAGTTAAGAAAAAATTCTTCATGCTTAAAACATATCCCAAAATTGTTTTAATTATATCTTGAAGAGACTATTGTTAATAATTTAGGTATGTTATTTTGTGTTTAATATAAAAATTAAAACATTTTTATTATTGATTTTTTTTAAAAAGTTGGTTTATTTTATGTTAAAATTGTTTTTTGTTTGTTTTTTTTTGTATTAATTTCTGATACACATTTGTAACCTTTGTGAAAGGTGATTGTCAATAAAAACATTTATCTTTTGTTGAAAAAGTAATTTGAACAAATGATTGAATTATTGATTTTTTTTTCCTGATAATTTATATAATATATTTTTATAAATTTACTTTATTAAATTATGTGCAGTATATATACTCACACTGGAACATATGTATATATTTTGATTATTAAAATATTGTAACAAAGGGTTATATTTATTATTTATTTTTATAATAACTACTAGATAGTGCAACCAAACAGAGTACTAGCACGGTTTCCCTCTGGTTGAAAACCGGTAGTTGAGTCATTAAGGCTGCAGATACACTGGAGTGACCATCATGCGGGAATTTCCCCCAATGTTGTCTTTATTTTATGTTTTTTTATATATCCTAGAACTGTGTAGAATGAGCTGTATAGATGTGTCTATGTACAGTGAATAAACTGTATTTAGCTCTGAGGGGTAATTGATCTCATCAAATGATCTACCAATTCATCTCAGTGGGCTATAACTGGTGCCCAACCTGTGTCATAAGCCTATTAACCCCAGAGAACCAGAACTGGTGCTGTGAGTCAAACGGCCCAGAAGAAAAAATTGAACTGGCCCGGTAGAAACTATTAGTCCTGCTCCGCAAGCCTTCTAAAGCAAGAGATGAATAGCAAATACTTTTTGCTTTTATAATTACCCATCTAAATTCCTGCCAAAAATCCTTGGAAGTCAAAAGAAGCAAACCTGCTATTTCCTGTTGAGAGTTTTTCAACGTTTTTGTGCATTTTTTTCAAAATTGGCGGTAACAATCCTGTTACAGTCTGTAAGTTCCAGTGTTTTTGTGCATTTTTTCAAAATTCGTGGTAGCAATCCTGCTACAGTGTTGTGCGTGTTTTTTGAAAAACAAATGGTTGCAACCATGCTACAGTGTTATTGACTGAGTCAGAACACCTGATATATACTAAATTTGTCATTACACAGGGATATTGATTTTAATAATTATTTTGCTTGCTTGATATTTTATAGAATAATTTCATATTGAATTTATGTAGCATTACACAATGAAAATTTTGTTTTGCATAATCTAATTTTATTACTTTATTACATTGAATTTTTTTGTACTCTTGTACAATGGTTTTTAATTTTGCTTTATATTATTTTATTTCTTGAGATAGCGTTCTCTGTTTAGTATTTTGAATTGCACATTGATGATTATTATTTTTCTTGATATTTTACTAATTTCATATTGAATTTAGGTAGCATTGCATGCTTGATTATTTATTATAGTATTTTCATTGCATTGAATTTTTAGATCATTACAAACTGATGATTCCTAATTTTTCTTTATATTATTTTATTGTTTGTATAATTATCCTTGTTTAATATTTTGAATATGTTATTAGTTTATTTGCCCACTTAAATTTGTTTTCTGAGGTGCATAAAATTTATAAGAATTAAAGGCTAGCCATATTATAAAAGGGTAAGATTTATTTAAAAGTGTATTCTTATATCTGTAAGAGCTTTGGTGGACAATCAGGCATGACCTTAATAATTTATTTTATTCATTTGTTTATTTTCTATTCTTAAAATTTTTCAATCATGTCATTTCTGGGAAAAGGTAAAAAAGTTGATCTCATTAAACATGCTCTGGAGTTAGGTGAATATGAGTCTATCGGGGAAGAGCTAAAAATAAGGGTTAAAATTTTAGCAATTGATGCTTACAAAGAAGACCCAGAATTCGTGAAAGATATATTTGAGGGCATCGTATCAAATAGGATAGATAAGGAGAAAGAACAAAAAGAGCAAACAGTGTGTGAATTTGAGCTGCAGAAAATATGATAGCAAAATGAGAGAAAGTTGTAGCTCCACAAATCCTACCCCAAGTAAATATTGAATTAAAAAAGCTGTTACCAACATTTAATTCCTAAGTTGATAACATGGACTTGTTCCTAACTTTATTTGAACATCAAATGAAACTTCTGGACCTTGGTGAAGATCTGTGGGTCCCCTATTTCATTGGTGCCCTACCCAGTGATGTAACCTCCCTCATTGCCCATGAACCTGAGGAGAAATGCAGGGATTACTCCCACATTCGAAGAATGCTTCTCCAACAGTTCAAATTAACCGCAGAAAAGTTCCAGAAACTGTTCTTACATCACAGAAAAAGCCCAAATAGGACCCGGAAGGACATTATTTTGAAATTCAAGCTTATTGTGAAATTTGGCTCGATGAGGTTATTATTGTTACATTTGAAGGCTTGAAGAATTTGCCGATCAAACAAAAAAGAGATGCTCCCCAGAGTGCAAGGAACATTACCTGGATATCTGGGAAAAACTTATCTCGCCATAAATGTTAGCAGACAAGCTGGAAGTTTTTGACAACATCAGGCGTTCCCTACCCAGGGGACCTAGTAGACATATGAAAGTGAGTGAAACCTTAAATAATGGAAGACAAGTATAATCCAGGAAACCTTAACGCCTTCCTAAAAGAGAATACTCACACGCAGTTCCAAATGAGAGATCCTCTCTCAAATGTTATGGCTGTGGGAGACAAAGGATGATAAAGTCTAGGTGCCCTACCTGTAAATCCAATTTCTCACAAAAAAACAGGGGAAGCAACCAATCACATCAATGCTTACACAGCTTAGACTAGAAGCCCTTAATTGACCCTAATAGGCATAACTTTCTGTGTGAAAAAAAAGGAAGTGTATGGTGCAGACACAGAATCTTCGCATTCAATTGCTGGGGAAAAGATGTACCAGGTATTTAAAGATAAGGGACTCATCTTCCAGGATACTATTTTTGCAATGAGCTTAATAGATGGTCAACAGACCACAGGTGAGGCCCTCATAACTCAAGTGATGATAGAGATTGATGGGAGATTGGTCTTAACCAGATTCATCATTCATCAAAGTAAGACAATATTTGTGAAAAATCTTCCCCTCTTTTAATTTTCATTTATGGAATGAAAACTTTCTCTTTTTCATTTACCTAAGTCTGATTGTTTGTTGATCAAGCAAATTATCAATATACTTTATCAACTGTTATTTAAGTATTCATACACTAATACTATTCTTATGAAATTGCATACATTAAAAAAGTACTCCTTATTCTAACTTTTGTTATGATTTTGTTTAAAACTGTTATCATTTTTTAAAAATATATCTACAACATTAATGTATTTGTTTACAATCAAGAACAACAACATTTCATTTAATCAATGTAACCAAAGTAGTTTATCAGAATAAAACTGTTATCAAATCAGAAAATTGTGAAATTCGGGTACAACCTAATTTTCTTCTAAATAAGTTTACAATTTGTGATGAACTGTGTAATATTACCCTGATCAAAGTGATGCATGAAGGTGTCCAATGTCTAAAATATTATACATTTAATGATGGACAGATTGATGTGATTGATGGACAAAGAAGATGCCCAACGTATTTTAATAAATTCTAATAAAAAATAAGGTGAATGTGTCTGTCAGTTAACGATTTATTAGAGCCTTTCCTTTTTTCCCTCAAAATTTTCGTACTTTATAGTACAAAGTTAGAGTAAAAAGTTTCAGATCAACAAAGTTCTTTGTTCTTTTTGTTCAAAACTCATTTCTGGAGACTACAAAGCATACAGAATGGATTCTACTTTGGAATTTCTCTTGCATCATGCCAATGGAGAATAATTTTCTTGCAGAGTAGTGAACAGGAGAGTCATGAGTGAACTCCAACTGAAAGTAACAATTAGTGAATTCCTGTTATATACATTTACCAAGAAAGCCCCAAAAGAGTTTGGCAAACATTTATAGTTCTGTTAGAAGAAACAAATTATTAAAATTTTGAAAGATAATGGACAATTTTAAAGTTGCATTTGCTATTAAAGAGCCTATTTTTGCTAAATATTTTGATGATAATTATTGTAATAAGGCTAACTTGTTGTGGGAATGTATGACATGGTAAATATCCGCATATTAAAGCTGATACAAATATATGTATTGTGAATCTATTCACATTTAACTAATGACCAATTATTCTAGACACAATTTAATCATCAAATTAATAATTCTATCAATGTTTTGTTGAAAATAGAAACTGATACATAATTAAAATATCAGTACTGAATTATAAATAGCATTTCCTCCCCCAAGTGTTTATCCTCCAACATGATGTCAAAATAATAGATTATGGATTCCTGAAAGGACATATGTATGCAAATGCTACAAATTCATGGTTAGTGAAATCACAGACTATTGAATAAATATTTTATGAAAAATTTACAGAGAAGTGTGTTCTGATTGTGATAAAGAGATATAAAATAATAATATTTATACTTATGTGTGCTAAGAAATAAGCATAGATTCTGTGTAAAACATATTCATAAAGCTCATGCCTTAATTTTTCCAAAGATTCCAGAGATAGAATATTTCTAGTTCTAATGAAATTGTTGAACATATTGCAGAAAACAAAGCATATGTTCCTAATTCAATTTTTTCATGACTCCTGTAGAAAATGGCTTGCAATCTTGTCCAAGAAACATGTAATGAGGGGGAAAAAATCAGAGAAACTGAACTTTTATTTGTGCCAAATTAACTCTTAATGATAAAGTAATCCAGGGGTTTTTTCATCATACTTACCTAAATAATAATTTAAAAATAATGGTTTCAAGTGTGTATCAGTAAAGGAAGAAGAAAAGAAAAAGAAAGGAAATTTTCAAATTATTATATACTTGTATATATTACTGTTTGATTTTGTACTACTAAGTATAAAACATTCTGGTTTAAATAAAATTTTGAAATTTCTATATTGTCTATGTTTTTTATGTGCATAATAGATTTTAGTTTATTTGAAGTTTTGCATACAACTCTTCCTTAAATTTCTAAATAGAATGTAAAATTCATGACTTCAAAACTCTTGAAATGAGACAAATACTTGACATGCATAACATTTATATTTTGTTTGTACATTCAGTATTTAGAAGTTTTCATTCAGAACACTTGATATACATTTAATGCTAATGAGACTGTGATTGATGATTATCTGTAACAAAATGGAGTTATTCGTTTAATTTGTTTTTAAAAAGTTTAATATTTTTTAAAAATTTGATTTAGAAAAAGCATAATTTTAAATTAATTTTAAAAATAAATAATCCAAAAAAGTTAATGGAAAATATTTTTTTGAAAATTGATAGAAAGTGTTTGTGTGTGTGTAATGGTTTACATGCACCATTCAATAGTTATAAAAATTGAAATCTTAATAAGCATCATAATGATATGTAAATTTTCTTTTTAATTTACTTTTCTAAGAAAAAGATTTTTACTAGATTTCTTATAAAAAGAAGTGTGCTCACACACAACTTTTATTTAAAGTGTAGTGATTATTTTTAATGTAGCTATATACTATATAACATACATAGCACCAATTTATTCTGAGAAAATTTCAGCCTTTATTCTCATACATTAACAACTCTTACAATGGTTTTATAATATAACTATAAGTAAATTTTAAAAAATGAAATTAATTCAAAATTGATTACAATTTTGTGTTGACTAACTGACTAAAAGAAATAACTTTAAATATGTTAAAAAATATTTAAAAAGGAGAATGGTATTCATTACAATAATAAAAGCTGAGATAACATACAGTAAACAAACTTTTATTTTATGTAGTTGTTTCTGAAAGAAAAGAAATTCTTTCCAAATTTTTGGAAATCCCAGATTCTTAGTTGGAAAAATTATATTTTTAAAAATAAAATTATAACATTTTGATCAATGAAATTGAGTGATATCTTTCTATTGTGGTGTACTTAAGTAGAGTTTAGGGGTATGCCTTTGATTGTGAATATATTATAGTGGGGTAGTTAGGAGAATAAGATACCATCTTTGGTTTTACTCTCTACATAAAATAGTATGCAAATATTATTTATTCCAATCATTAGACAGTAATTGAAATATTATAAACATGAAACAAGCCTAAAAATTTTTAATGAAGCTATTTAAGAAGTGATACATTATATGATAGCCATAATAAATTACATCATCAAATATTTTCACATCAAATTTGACTATTATTGAAATACAAGCAAAAAAATCTCCTAAGAATTGAGATATGTTAAGAAATGTTGTTGAAAAATCAAATGTTGTTTATGAAAATGGACAGTATAATTCAAATCAAGGAAAATTATTGAAAAAAATAAAAATAAGAGGTAAAAAGAAAAAAAACATTATTATTTCTTCTAAAAAGCACTAAACTTTAAAAAAGAAAAGAAAAATTTATAAATTTGTTTCACTGAAATAAAATTTTTAATAAAGGAAAGTTTTACTTTAAAAAAAATAATAACTTATTTGTGTGTTTATATCAAATATAAATTTTTACTTTCAAAATGTTTTTCTTTTTTATAAAAAAAAAGTCATGTTGTGTAGTTGTAAAGAGATGAGAAAAAAAACTCTGAACTCATAATTTAATGTTTAGTTTTAAAAAAAAATTGGAAATCTCTTATTTAAAAAAAATCCTGTATGAGAAGGTACTATTCTTGGATGTAGAGTAACCTTTAGTTCCGAGAGTGAAATATTTTTTTTAGACAAAAATGTGTTCCAAAAAATGCATATACTTACATATTTTGAAAGTTTACCTATATTTCTGAATATAATAGTTTTTTTTTAAAAATTTTATGTGATGTATTTTAAAATTATTTCTGAATATTACTGAAATTATTGAATTATGAATTTTACTTTTCTAACAGAAACAAGATATCAATCATTGGCATGGCCAAGTAATTTTAGCGCGTTTTTCACATGTTGTATTTTACAATAATGCAACAAATGAACTTTTTACTAACAGAAAGTAGTGTATACTTAAAAAAAAAAATTAAAATTATTAAATTTAAATATGATTCGGCTCATCTAGGGCACAAGTGCAACCAAATGCCGAAAACCCGAGGTCAATCGGTTGCTTATTGGCTGAGAAAAAGGTACGAAAAAATATGGAACGAAGACGAGGACGCAATTTGCGTCCTAATGGCGCTTTTTTTACACTACGTGAAAAACGCGCTAAAAATACATCAATATTATAAGCTAGAAAAATTACAAGACTGACTATAAAGTATCTTTTTAGCGCGTTTTTCACGTAGTGGAACAAAAGCGCTATTAGGACGCAAATTTCGTCTTCGTCCCATATTTTGTCGTACCTTTTTCTCAGCCAATAAGCAACCAATTGACCTCGGGTTTTTTGGCATTTGGTCGCATTTGTGCCCTAGATGAGCCGAATCATATTTAAATTTAATAATTTTTAATTTTTTTTTTAGTACAGTACTACCTTCTGTTAGTAAAATGTTCATTAGTTGCATTATTGTAAAATACAACATGAGAAAAACGCACTAAAATTTCTTGGCCATGCCAATGATTCATATTTTGTTATAATACTGTGTTCCTAGAATTTAAAAAAAAAACTTCAAAAACTCACTTTACCATGAAAAATTGAATATTTAATTGGCCTTAAAAACCGAAATATGCTGCTTAAAAAGTAATCTATAATAAAATGGGGAGTTAGTAAAATAAAATTAAAAGCCTATAAAAATAAATTACCCTCAATATATACAAATAAAGTAAGTATACAACCAAAATTTAGGAATATTTTTTTGATTGAAAAATTGTAAATTCTGTAATATACTATTGGATGAAACTGATTTAATACCAAACAGAATTTTTGAAGGCTGTGTATACGATTCATTTTCTAGAACAGTCAATATAAATTAATATAAAACATGGCATTTCTTTTTATTTTTAGTACATTAAAAAGATCATATATATTCTGATTGAAGTATAATTGGGATTATAAAAATTTACTAAATATTACAAGCAATAAAAAATATATTAATTTATTACACTTTCTTACTTTCGGTTTACATTTTTTCTTGTTCAGTTTGTTGAGTTTCATTGGATTTTTTCCAAAATTAACCTAATCTTTTGTAAAAAAAACATGCCATGTTTCTGATAAATATATACAGAACAAATGTATCAAAATACATATTGGAAAAAAACCCCTCTAAAATTGCTAAGCAGACCTGTAATAAACAAAGAAAAACACTTCTCCAAAATATTTTTAGATTCGACAGAAATCGTGAATGCCCTTGGTAGCATAATAGATCATGATCACGATCTAGTGGCCGACGTGTCATGAGTTTTAGCCCAATACTGCTGAAGACCTGGCATGTAGAGGGGACCAATGCACATTAAATAAATCGAGGCTCAAACGTTCTCCCATTGGTGTGGTGGGAAAGTTAGGAGAAGGATGCCAGCTCAGGTGTCTTCCTCGTCACTTGACCATGGTTCAAAATTATGAGGTCCATCGCCAAAAGCCCTCGAGTATCTGAATAGCGTGAAATTAATATTAACTCATTTTATCACACCACTGAAGACCCATTGTGTAAAGGGACTGATGCACGTCAGATTTATCGTGGCAAAAAAGTTTTCAGGTTATGAACTCATGGCCGGCGTTATCGAATCCACATGCCAACACCGTGTCTTGGAGCTGATGCTTGTAAACTCTGTCGTGGTTCAAAGTTCTGCTGCTGACGTGGTGTGTTATTTGGAGAATGTGATGCCAGTTCAGGTGTCATCGTCGTCATTCGACCATGGTTCAAAATTATTAGGTCTGTCGCCAATAACCCTCATATTGCTTAATAGTGAACCAAAAAAAATAATCACTTGACATAAATCAAAGTATTTGGCATTATTTTCAACAAAGCATATTATGATTATGCAATTTTTTGGCTGTTTTTTTTTAGAAATTAGCCAGTTATTTACGAAGAGCCAAATATGTTTACCCAAGCACAAACAATTTTGCAGTGTTACGTTGCCATTTGGAAAACCAACATCTAACGTCCGCACTCACCGCTTTTTATTGCTTGATATTTGCGATAGCGACATCAGAGTTCATAGAGAAGAGTGAAAGCTGACAATTTTATTAAAATGTTCTGTAAGTTTAGACAGCTCCAAACTATTTTAAAACCACGGATTTCAAAAAGTATTAGTTATGCGAAAGCTAGCAATGATAGTACTAGGGTTTTAGTAAATGTTATTGAGGATGAAAAAACAAGTAAGTTTTCCGTATCATGTGTTGTCATATTGTTAGCATTAAAATCGAACTCATCATCTTAACTTAATCATCTTAAGTGCTCATTTTCCATTTCGTGATAAATTGATAAGGAAAGGTAGATTTGAAATGCAAACTTTAAAAATACCCCCTCCCCGTGATAGGAACTTAAATTTACAAGAATTATATTTTTGTATGATTTAAACATGTAAACCGAAACTAAAAATACTTGAAAGAACTGTTATGGTTTATTTACATTAAATTTACTGACTTTATGTTATGGCATTTATTTGTTGAAATGGGTTAAATTGCGCGTTTTTCGTGTAAATATACCAGCATGAACAGTTTTCCAATGATTTTTAGTAATAAACTTCAACTTAATAGTTTGTTTTTCGGAGCAGTTATAAGTACAAACTATTAAGTTGAAGTTTATTACTTAAAAGCATTTGAAAACAGATCATGTTTGTCATAAAGTTTCTTGCATGAAGTGTATAAATTGAAGTTGAAAATAGCTCGAAGGGTTACATGTACACTTATTTATAAGGGCAGATTTTTTTTTAAAGTAGAATGTACTTTTGTTATGTTATTAAATTTTGTAATACAAAGTGCGTGTTTTAAATGGTTGTTAAATAATTGGTCAAAAAGGCAGCTATATCACTACAATTTAGAAACTTTCAAAAACATAATATATGTTATGTATCTATTTTGTTTTGTTTTTCAAATAATTAACTTTGATGTTTTTTTTTATCTTTTAAGCTTAAACTTTCAAAACACTGCTTGTATCATCAACAGTAAAAGAAATGAGTTTGTCGATATTTTTCGATTTCACAGCTTTTATTTTCAAAATGACAAAGAGCATAACTAAGTATAACCTAAGATTACAAAGACATATTGCTAATATATATGTTTGATTGTGCTGACATCTAGTTAAAAAAAATTAAATAATTATCGCTAAACATGTTACAAATAATCTGGTACTGCCATCTTTTGTATGAATTAAGAAATAAACAATATTCCGGTCTTTAGAAATAGATAATTTCAAGCTTTTTTGGCAAGTTACTTTCCAACACTCCAACCCGGAAATATCACAGGCATGAGGAATAGAGAGGGAAATTTCACCCCATGAATTTGACAGGAGTGAGAAGCAAGGGGTTAATGTGCTCGGTAAATCTTAGTTCAGTTTGCCCTCAGTATATAACTATGGATCTATCTGTTACCTGTGTTTTCTTTCTGTTGTGAAGACACAGATAGTTGTCTTTTTGGCATGATCTTTAACTTTAAACTCTGTATCCACTTAAGAATTCCATTTGGAGTGTTGTAGCTTTTTTCCGAGATCTATTTCCCTGCCTTGGGGCCAAATCGCAATGTCTGCAGACCAGGCAACCTTAATGTCATTATTGATGTTGGGATGGATATCATTTGCATAGAACAGAAAAAGGAGAGAGGGGGGTTAGTACTGATCCCTGAGGAGCACCTGTAAGGATTTTCCTGCTCTCAGATAAACATGCGTTACATCGCTCCCTGACTTTCCTGTTCCTTAGAAAGTCATTTATCGAAATAAGGATATATCTTTTAATGCCATACTGATGCAACAATGTTATGAGTTTCTGTCTCCAAACTCTATCAAAAGCAGAGGACATGTCAAAAAAGAAAGCAGTAGTCTTCTCTTTCAGTCGTTTTTGAAAACATTCTTTGACTGTTTGACAAAAATAAAATAACTGATCCTCTGTAGAAAGTTTTCTGTAAGCTGTCTGATAAAAATCTATCATCTTTTTTCCATTAGGAATTTGAAGTTCCGGTATGTATAATGCATTCCATCTACCTATGATTTATAAGATGGAAATAATTTTGAGAAGTAATGTGAATGAGAAAATTTTAAAATAATTTTATACATTTTTAAGTACATCTAAAATATGCATATTTTTATATCTTTTATTAGACTAGGTAAATTTGTGCAGCCTTATTAGATTAAGAACAAGTAGCTGTCTTTTAGTTGATTAGAAGGGGTTTTTAAAAAGATGAGTTTTGATACCTAACAGAGAATCCCGAATTTTCAGTCTGGCATAAATGTATAAGATAAGTTTAATTCATTAATAATTTTCAAGTTCCATTCTGTTGTATAAATATTCTCATATTTAAAAATTTATGTTCAGTCAGATCTTTTTTTTTTTTCACAAACAAAAAAAACTTAATGTTCTGTTTTATTTAAATTAGCATAACTAAATTTTTCTGTAGAACTAGAGTATTTTTTGAAAAAAAATCTTTTTTTTTAGTTGATAAAAAGGAACAAATAAGTAAGTTCACTTGCAACAAACAAGCAAGTGTATTAAATTAAGAGTGAATGTCATTTCTTTTCAATATATAGACACTGTGTAATTTTTTTGATAATTTCTATACTTTTATGGTTTATTAATACTATCGGAGGTTTGAACTCGGTACCTTCCGATTCGTAAGCGCATAACATACCACTGGACAAAAGTGATCACTCCTGTTCGGAGGCTGTTACTGGCTTACTTTAGATACTGCCACAATACTATTTGAATGCTATATTTTAAAGGGGATATGCTATGTTACTTAAATAGTAAGATTATTTTTTTACTATTCATATTTTTAAAATTTTTATCTTTTGGTTCATTTATAATTTATAATTTTTGGTTACTGTGAAATCATATTTATTATTTTAATGAGGTCTTTTAATAGTTAACAAATCAACATTTGTAATTATTCTTGTTTAATTTCTTATTCTTGCTTATTTACAAATGTCACTACTTAAAATTTCAGTACTTGCATATTAACCCATTAACCAAGAGATTGGCAAATATTTTGAAATATTTGCACCAAAGTTTTACATAAATAATGAAATTGAGAGTTAGATTTTATTATTTAGTTTCATTACTTTAATGAAAAAAGTAACATTTTAAATAGACATTATGCCCTTTGACACTCTTCTCATTCAATAAAATGATCCTGTAACTTTGCTCGTACTTTCTCTTTAGACAGTAGGTCCCGAATTTTAATAATCTTTTGCATTAGATATAAAAAGAAAAATAAGACTTCGTGGTATTTGTATTATTGTATAAAGGTTGTTGTGTTCATTGAATACATCAATGGTGATTTAAGCTCATTTGAACTCTGGGCGCAAAAGATCCATAGGGCCCCCTCGGCGCTGGCAGATCAAAATTTATAACCAACAAATCTGTTTAAGTCCAGCTTATACAGGCACTGGGCACCTGCCCCAATTGCCCAATGGATAAACCGGCACTGGAGCATATGCATAGAAATATTTTTCATTATTGTTTGTATATCACAACATTTGGCAAAAATGGTTGATGATTCTTATTATATATCAAATTATAATAGTTATATAATTTTGCTTTTTGTATTAGGAACTGCAAATGTTGTTATGCAGAGGCCACCTGTAAATAGTTTAAATTTGGAATTACTGGAGCAGATAACAGCTGCTATAAAAGATTTGGAACAAAAGAAATTTAGAGGAATGATTTTGTCTTCTGTAAGTATTGAGGGAACATATATTTTATTTTTATTTGTTTTCCATGTATCGGTTGTTGTAAGGTATAAAAACATATTTAATCAAGATTTTTCTATGTTTAAATATGTTATGCTGAGTTTATCAAAAGTTCCAAATGGTGTGAAACTTGAATGGAAAAAATTAGAGGTTGAGGAATTAAGCAGGAAGTTTAAAGAAAAAAATATTAATGTATCACCAAATCTGAGGGGCACACTAATGTACATTCCAGCCGCCATCATCCTGAACAGTGGCTGATTGCCTTGAAAAAACCCAGTATCAAATTTTTCCATAACATATTGTTGCAATCAGATAAAAAAGCCAGCATTTTTTATTACATTATGTTAGGATCTAAAACTTAAGTTAATTTTATATTAAAAAAACTAATATTGTTATTGTTTATAATAGTTTTGAATTAATGCTGGACTTGAATTCTTCTTTCAATATTTGAATTGAAGCAATAATAAAAGTATTTATAACTTTATTTTAGTGTTGAAAAGGTTTTTTTCTATTTAGGATTTAGTTTAGATTATGAAGTTTGTAGGGCTCATAACTTTTGATTTGTTGTGAGAAAGTTGTTAAATGCTTTTATATCATACCTTATTGTGAGAGGAGTATTTGAGTGTGCATTTTTTTAACTGTATTATTTCTTTTATTGTTTTATTGCTTATTCAATGCATTCTCTTCTAATACTGTCATAGTAATTGTTGAAATGATAAATGTCTAATGTGAAATGTATCAGTTTTTTTAACATATCTGAAATAAACCTTTGGATAAAAAAAGATTATATTACAATCATATTTACACAAGCAAAGGGATGATAAATAAAATATTAAATTGAAACAAAACAAGAAGTTTTATCAACAAATTTCTGTTATGAGAGAAAAGATAAAAATCTTGAATCTATAATGAATTATTGACCAAATATAAAGGAATCAGGATTTGTGCATAGCTAGTTTGTTTTAAGTCTAAATTCTCTTTTTTTAGTTGATATTTCATTTTTGTATTTGATTAAATTTGAATATTTTACATCTGTTTCCATGATTATGTTATACACATGGTTTTTGAAAAATGCAAATTAAGTATTTTAAAATGTCAGTTTTTTTAAATAAAAATTCAAGGTTATCTGTACATGTTTTAGCAATTTTTTTTATAAATTATTAAATCTCATTTAAATAAAGGTTAATAAAAAAATACAAGTTTGCTGTGAGATGACACAATAGCTTCATCTATTGAACAGTTGTTGAATCGTGTATTTATTGTTCATTTCTGTTGTTGTTACTAATGCCACCTGTCTGACGTAGTCAGATCGAGGCCCACGATATTCATCACTGCATCGGGCTATATTGTACGCCTGTCGTTAGCCGTAGCTTTGAGCACCATGCAGGTGACAGTACGATTTGGCTCGGTTCCACCCCAATTTTGAGGGAGAACACCCTGGGAGTGGTCAGGGGTTTCCCACCTCTCTTCCTCTTCCACCAACCACACGAGAGGACTTGCGGCTCGACTGCTATTTAGAGTACCCCCATGCCGCGAAGGCACTATACATTTACAAACATCCATGTCTTCTCCGGGATTCGAACCCAGGCCCTACGGCACAGCAGTCAGCGTCACTAACCACTATACTGGATGGGCGACTGTTCTTTTCTATTGATGCCTATCATATATATTATTAAGGGCTGCCTTGTGTAAAATCTTAAGTAAACATAATATTCACATTAATATGAAAATTTATAGTACAAGGAATATTTGTGCCTGTATTTCAAATGTTTCTGAATTTTGGCATAGAATTATAATGTTAATTGTTGAAAACTCACACTATCTTTTATATTATGTTGTTGATGTTATTATTGTTAACTTATTATTTTTTTAAATTAAATAAACAAACCTATGTATGAACCATCTTAGATTTGGATTGGACTAAAAGATGCATTGATTTCTTTTTATAATAAAAAGCTGAAGTATATATAAAAAAAAATCTATATAATGATTTGAAGATTTAATGAATGGAGAGTTGAAGCAGGCTACAAGAAAAGTGACACACATCATTTCAAAAATTCTTTAAGAATAGTTTGATTTTCTGTTTTAATTATATTTTTGTGTAAGAATAGTGAAATAATAAACTTGGAATAATGCTTAAATAGTTTATAGTTAATTGGTGTATTTTTTCAGTTTGTATTATTTTTTCAAAGAAATGTTTATCATATTACTAAAATCATTAATATTTTTGCTAGCAAAAAAACATTTTTTAAAAAAAATAAGACCACTAGAATATTTTGTATCTAAGTTGTATACAAATGTATAGGTAAAATCCTAGCACAGTACACTGCTGTATTTGGCGACAAGGAAAAAACCGCATTCTTCAAAATGGCGTCAAAAAACAAACAAGAGGGGAAAATGTGGCTTTCAAAGTGGTGTCAAGAGACAAGAAACACCGAGAAAACGTGGTTCCTAAAACAGACAACATAGGAAACATCAAATCAAAAATAAGAAATTAAATGCAAATTCTTTCCACACACAAATTTTGGACATCCTTACCCAGATTCTATCAATCCTTCATTCGTACAAAAAACAATTATGTTCAATCCTTCACTCATTCACTAAGCAATCATTTCTTTCTTATCTCTTTCATTCAAAAGAAAAAAATATCCATTAATCGAGCTTCAAAAAAGAAAAAGTAGTTTCCAAAATGGCTTCAAGTAGAAAACAGAAAAACCGTTGCTTCTAAGATGCAATAAGAAAAAACATCGTCTAAATTGAATTTATCAACACATCTCCCTTTCTCTTTAACAAACATTCTTTCAGCAGTTGTTTCATTAAAGAAAAAAAAAGATAAAAACCACTCATTCCTTCAATTTTAGCTTTCTGGAAAAATCTCTTGGACAATTTTTCAAGTTGACCACCAGAAAAAATAACTGTTGTCCAAATCCTAAAAAACTGCAAAAAATCTGGTCCGAATAGGGTTACTATTCCCTAAATTTTGCAGGGTTGTCGAATTGTAAACTTTATCACCAAAAATTTGTCAGCAAGAAGTGTGCCCTGCTAAGATCTACCCAATATATATATATATTAAATCCACAATAAATTAAATTATTTTGCTGCTTTTTGTTTGTTTCCCAGTGACATGCTCCTGCTGAAAAATATTTAGTTGAATTGAATAGTTCATTTTTGACGCTGCAAAATAAATTGTAGATTTTTTTTATGTACAACTCTTCCTTTCCTTAGTTATAAAAGATTCTAATTAAAATTGTCTTCGACTTACATGAAATTATGCCAATGCAATTATTTTTTTATCATATTTTATCCCAGGAAATTATAATATATATTTTAATGAAATCACTTGAAGTGATATAAAATTTCCTAATAACTCATTTCTTAATTGTAAAAATATTTGAAAAATTTGTTCTTTAAAAAAAAAAGAAACTTCGAAGCAGTAGTACATCATATGTTCAGCTGTGTAGATTATATTTCTTTTATTGCATGTGTTAAAGGCATATAAATTGAAACATAATAAACACTAATTTTCCCATTTAATAGATGTAAGAAATATAATGAAGATAACTTTGTACATAATGTACTACTTTTTATTTATAATAGAATTCACCAACTGTATTCTCAGCTGGTTTGGATATTACAGAAATGTACAATCCCAAAGAAGAAAGGATTAGAGCATTTTGGAAAGCTTTACAACAAATGTGGAAAACTTTATATCTTACTCCATTGGTTACAATTGCAGCAATAAATGTAAGTAAACAATTAAATAAAGACAGATAATTTATAATCACACAAAATAAATTTTATTTGGGAAAGTTCCAAATTTATTTACAATTTTTCTTTAATAAATATTTGAATAGTTTGTAAAAATTCCATATCATATGCATAAATGTGGCAATTTTTTTTGCCGTTCTGTTAAATAAAAGCTTTAATATTTTTGTATATCTATAGTACCAGAGTTAACAAAATTATCTTGATTGTGAAGTATTTTTGCAATTAAAGGCTTGGTTCATTCTTCACAATTTATTTTGCTTTAATCTTTTGAAAGAGTAACTGGGTTATTTTGCTATATCTCAACAATATATATAAATTGGTATTTGTAGATATTTATTGAAAATTTTGCTTGACATATGTAGAATCTTTACATTCAAAATATAGTTTTGAATTTCTTATTAGTTGTACTGTTTTAAATTGTCTTATTATTTATGCTATAAAACAAAGACCGGTACTATTGACCAAAAACAAAGAGGGAGGAGAGTGATATTAAAAGTGTACTAAGCCAGTGCTATATATAATGTCTCACATTGAAAATTTTCTTCAGGAAGATATGCTCAAGAGTTTCTCATTAAATCATAGATGGAAATGTTCTATGTGTTTAAATTTTTTAATTATTGTTTGAGGAGGGACACACCTATATTCTCTTTGTGTTATATATTATAAAGTCAGAAAATTTGAAACCACAGTATA
Source organism: Trichonephila clavata (assembly GCA_019973975.1). NCBI lineage: Eukaryota > Metazoa > Arthropoda > Arachnida > Araneae > Nephilidae > Trichonephila > Trichonephila clavata. The sequence goes on along the minus strand of BMAO01035490.1, from coordinate 11,203 downwards.
TATATTCTAAATATATTGTTCATTGCTTAAAATGCAATATTAATTGCAAATATTGAATATATAAACAAAGACAAAAATGGATGTACAACAAATTGAATTTGAAAATTCAGGCTTAGTAATTTTAGGCTTGAATTGCAAAGTTAAATAACTTTATGGCCTCGGCTTGCTTGTTTTCCTATTGATAAATAAAATTAAATGGAAAAGATTTTAAAAAATAGTCATTAATAAATGAATGAAATTAGCTTCTTAAATCTATGTATAATCTTTCTGTAGTTTATATTATTTGTTTCTAGTTGTATATTCAAGATCTTGATTTGGGACCAAATTCTATTCCAACAAGTTAAATCAGATTTATATTTTTTAATGCTATTTCCTTTCAAATGGGTTATAAATATTGTACTTAAAACATTAACCCGTTAACGCCCAAATTATTTTAAAATCGAGATTTTTGAAAAATATTTTTAAATTACATTTCATATATCATAAATAGAGTAATTATGAAGTTGTATCCATTTTCCGTAATTAGCAGCTGAGATAATAGGTGATCTATAAATAGATCGCTGGGCGCTTATGGTAGTAAAAGACCAAGTAACTTTCCTCTGGCTTTATATTTAAAAAAATTACAAATTTAGGGGGTTTTGTGAATTTCAAAACAACTAATGAGATTTAAAAGAGAAAATATTATTTTACTGATCTAAACTTACTTAGTTACAATTTTATATAGCCAATTTTTAAAAGTTAAGTGTGATATAATGGAAACATTTCAGACAAAGGGTTACGTGGCGTGGTTGGTTTGTCGCTGGCCTTCTGCACCCAAGGTTGCGGGTTTGACCCCGGCCCAAGTCGGTGGATTTTCATGATGCAGAAAATCGACAGCGGCCATGTCGTATGATTATGCAGCATGTAAAAGATCCCCAGAGTGTCTGTTTGGCTTGGATGGTCTCGGCAAAATTAAATCCTAGTACTAGTTCGCATCGCCAAGAGCTCAGGTGCCTCCCTCTGTGGAGAAAATTGGGCATCAAAATTGCTTTCTGTAATTGGTATAGCCTACATGGTGTAGGGCTAAAAAGTGATACCAGCTCCTGGGGAATGTACTAGGTCTGCAGAGGTTTAAAATACCAATACACAGCCCCATTGAAAAAAAAAACATTTTGTACAAAATGTAAGAAGTCTACCCTTACATTTTTGAAACTGGCATCTTCTTTCGTTTTGTATTTTTCCTACATGGTCTTTTCTATCTAAACGCATAGAGTCTATTACGTTAGATCTTGAAATCATCTTCTGAGGTCTTCCAATGCCTTTCTTAGAATTTGTTCCCTGTTTGAGGTACGCAACAGCGATATATCTTCGGATGTCTTTTATACTTTTTATATTTCTTCCATGGGTACACAAATTTCTACATTACCTGACAGATCTTTTACCGATGGAGTAGTCATTTCATCATCATCAAAATACTCTTCATCAGTTAACTCATCCACATGAGGCAGTAAAGCAATTATATCACTCTTATTTCCTTAGAAAACATATATTCTAACGCTTCTTCGGCGGTATGAAACACTTTACGCCGAGACATTCTGGAAGAAATGAAACAGGGGAAAATGATATTAGTTACCACTAACGCCCAATGATCTATTTATAGATCAGCATGTTTAAACTTACATTTTAATAATAAAAATGATTATTTTTCTAATATAAATAAGCCAGAATAATTAAAGAGGTATTGAAAATGTGAAACTCATGAAAAAAGTATAACTTACTTTTAATTATTTTTCTGTTGGATACAAAATCGACAGCTGTATTTTGAAGCTTCAAAATGGTGCACATCAGACGCTAACTGCTGGACTGCTGTATGAAAGAATGCTTCAACTCTCGTTTGGGGGTATGGCCACATGTGTAAGGAAACCAGCCGATGACAATACGAAGTGTGATTAAAATATATCGTTTTCATTGGGAGTTCTGAGTGGGAGGTGATCTATAAATAGATCATTGGGCGGTAACGGGTTAAAATTCAATTTATGTTTGTAAAAGTATTGTACATAACATGAGAAAAATATATTGTACATATTGTTTTACTAATGTAGTTATTTTCATTTACTAATTTTATATTCAGTAGTGGCAAAGAGTCCTGAACGTACTCATTTTTCTTCTTAATTTTTGTGTTTGACATAATTTCTTTTACAAGATTATTGTACTATCGTAACTTTTTATTGATTATAATGTTTTTTTTCATGCTGGTTTTAAATCCATCATCAGCTTTTTAAAACAAATATTTTTTTTTGTAGTGCAGCTGCTTGAACTACAGAATGTGTAATATGTACAGAATAACATAATGTATGTAGTTGCATAACTACTTTTACAAACACTTAGGTCACGGTAGCCAAGTGGTCTAGGCGTTGTATCGTGGCTAGCATGTCATGAGTTCGACCCCAGTACCACTGAAGACCCGCCGTGTAGGGGAGCGATGCACGTTAAATCTGTCGAGAGCTAAAACGTCCTCCCATTGGTGTGGTGTGGTAGTTAGGAGAGGGGGTGCCAGCTCAGGTGTTGTCCGCGTCACTTGACCATGGTTCAAAATTATGCAAACCGTCGCCAAAAGCCTTGTGTTGCTAAACAGTGCGACGTTAATATTCACTCACTCTGTACACCCAAGCCTCCCAGGATTTCAAAAAGAATGTGCGCAGAACCAGGATTTTTTCTTGTAGCTGTACATTTCAGGTCATTCAACCTTCAGGCCTGATGCAATAACTCTTACTTGAACGATTAGAATACAACGACCTTCAAAAGTTTATCTGGGGTGCTGAGAACTCCTCGCAACCAATTGCGTTGTATTTTCGTACTCGAAGAATCTAAAATGGGTTAGGTTTTAATCTATCTATTTACATTTTTTTTCAAATATATATTAATATGCATGCATATTATTTAAAATTTCAATAATTGTAGTATAAAAAATAATATAATACTTTAAAATAATTGTAAAATATAATTTTTTGTTAAAATTTTTCAAAACACTTCCCAAAAATTATGGCAAAAACTCCATGGGTGCAATAGCGACTCCGTGATCTATTAGATACTGTATCGACAAATTCTGAAGATGAACTAAGTGATTTCAAAGACTGTAATTTCAGAAGAGTACCATATTGAACAATCTGATCATTCCACAGATGCAAAACATGAATTGGAAGAAACTTGTGAGCAAGAAACAACAAATAAATTGACAGACGATGATTCCTATTACTTGGGAAAATACAGAATAACAAAATGGTATAAAAATAAAGGCAATACTTCGGTACACAACTTGTTCCCAGAATACTGTAATTCATTTGCCAGGAGCAAAAGGTTCTGCCAAAACTTGTAAAATGCCTTTGGAATTTTTCAACCTTTTATTTTAAAGGACACAAAGCAAGATATTATTAAATATACTAATTTGTACATTGAAAAGGTTCAAATAAACTATTGAAGAGATAGAGACTGTAAATAACAGATGAGAATGAGATTAAGGCTTTCATATGCTTACTGATTCTTGCAGGATTATGTAAATTGAGTCAGAAAATTGAATGATTTGTAGAATGTTTCACGTTTGGGCATCAATATATTTTATAAAACTATGAGTTACTATTTATTTTCTTTTTGTTGCAGTGTTTAAGGTTTGGCCATTTATCAGATAGAGAATCAAGATAAATGTCAGACAAATTTACTTGTATCTGAAGTATTTTTTCAAAATTTAATGAAAACTCTGCTGAAAATATTCTGTTAATGAATACGTTACTATCGATGAACAGTTGCTAAAATTTGAAGGTTGTTCTTTCCTACAATACATGCCACAAAAACATGGAAAATATGGTTTAAAACTATTTGCTTTATGTGACTCAAAAACCTTTTACACTCTAAAGTTAGAACCATATGTTGGGACACAGCCAGAAGATCCTTACAAGTTTTCGTTCAAGACATTAGATATTGTTCTGCATTTATGTCAGCCATTATATGTTTCTGGACATAACATTTCCTGCGTCAATTGGTATACTAGTAAACCACTTGCAGAAGAATTTAAAAAAAAAATTAATAATAGTTTGCTCACTCCGAAAAAGTGAAAGGGAGATACCATTATCCTTCATCCGTAAACAAAAACCTGGCACATCCACTTTTGGCTTTTATCATAAATTCCAATGACTTTTAGTTTCCTGTTGTAAAAAAAAAAGTGTTCTACTTATTTCTAGCATGCATGACAATGATGATACTTTAATAGAAACCAAACCTAGAGTGATGGAACCTGAAATTGTGAATTTTTATAATATGACCAAAGGCAGTGTTGATATTACTGATGAAATGTACAGTATATATGATGTGTTGTGAATATTTAACAGCTGGCCATTGCAAATATTTTATCTACTTAATACTGCAGGAATTAATGCTGTCACTGTCTATCATTTGGTTTTTTCTGAAAAGAAAATGAAACGTTCAAGATTGTTAGAGGAGATTGGAATGGATCTTGTGTTCAACCACTGTGGGATATGAGATCGGAACTCCCAAACCTTAACAAAAAAACTCAAAAAAAGCTTTACTGTCACAGAAGATAGTAAAAAGAGCACTAGTCGACCAAAAAAAAAGGGTGCTGCACTGTTTGTCTATGGGTAAAAGATGTAAAAACTAATCCTTTTTGTCTTCAGTGTAAGAAAAATATGTGCTTAAAGCATATGAATAGTCTGCTCTGAATCTTTGGAAAAGGATTAAAATATTTGTTTTCTCCTTTCTACTATCTGTAACATTAATTACAAAATAAGTTTATTACGGTATATATGTTTTACTTGTGGTTTATGAGAAAAATATAAAATTATGTATTTTAAAATGAAAACTTTGTAGGTTTAGTTTAAATTAATGTTAATTTTATTTGTATAATAAAAAAAACATCTTGTATTTTATAAATATGTATCATAATTGACTTAAATTTTTTTTTATAGTTAAATACACATGTTTAAAGTTCAGGGTGTTCTGCGACTAACAATGGTAGCAAAAATAGGTCTAAATAAGATCAGAATTTGAGTGTGTGTTAAAAACGGGCTTTAAAAATAAAAAGATCAGTGAAAAAAATTAAAGGCTTTCACATGTATCAAAATACTCTTTATTTAAAAGAAATAACTTTTTTATGAACTTAAAGGGTTGTAGCTCTAGCACAGTATACTGTGTTTTCTGAAGCTTGGAATGATTCATCAAATCAATCACTTCAAAACATAAGATTATTGAACACATATATATTTCAGGTTTCTACATGGAAAAGGGGATGCATGTGTTATACGGTGAATATATCTAAAAATTAAAAATTACAGCTTGTAAGTATAGGTGCTTGTTATTTACCAGATTTTATGGTACTTCTGTGCTTGTCCTATTATAGTTTTATAGTTTTTAAAAATATTGTTGAAAATATTTACTTTATATAAATTTTATTGTGTATAAAGGAAAATGTCATTTTTGAACAAGTGTACTTTTATGCATTATTGATCCTTAGCAAGAGTTTGAATTTTATTGAAGCCAGTTAAAGCTGTTAGATTAGAGTACTATTAATGTTTTATACACGTTTTAATTTTCATTTTAGTCAGGTTTTTTAACTTTTAAAACTGTCAGCATGAGTGATGAAAAAGTGCACTTAAGGCATTGTATGTTTAAGTTCCAAAAGGAGAATAACACGATGAAGACAAGAAGATACTTCTGTAGCATGTTTGGAGAGGAAGCAATAACAGCTCAAAGATGGCTTGTGAAATTTTGCTTGAGTGATTTTTCTTTAAAAGCTGAACCCAGATCAAGAAAAAGCCATCAGATGTCAGTGATGAAGTGCTACACTGTATGAACAGGACAAATCCACATTAATTGCCTCAGAAATAGGCTTCAAGCTTTGAATTCATCAGATTACAGATTTGGATTGCATAAAAAGATTTGGTTTTATGTCCAAACTCTGTTTGGGTGCCACACGAATGAAGTTAAAAAAAATTTAATGAACTGAATTTCGATAGGCTTTTTAAATCTTGCTCGTCAGAAAAGGGAACTGTTTTTGGACAATTTGGTGACTGGAGATATAAAGTGGATAGTGTACAAACATGTTGTTAGAAAAAATGCATATGTTTACAAATGGGAAACACATCACCATCCACATCCAAAGCTGGCATGCATCAGAAGAAGGTTATGCTGGTGTGTTGTTGGTGAAACAGCAAAGATATAGCACACTATGAGTTGCTGAAAGAAAAGGAAATGGCCAGTACTGTTTGCAACTTGATATTTTAAATTTAAGAAATTCAACATAAGCATCTATCTTTGACCTACAGAAAGGGTATGATTCTTCATCACAGAAATGCTAAACTACACATAGTAAGAAACACCTCATAAAAAAATTGCAGAGTTAAGTTGGGAAACTTTACCTCAGCCAGTAATTTTGCACCATCTGACTATTATCTGTTCAGGTCACTGCAAAATTTTCTTGATGGAAATTAATATGTAAATTATGTAGGTGTCCAAATGACAGTGTCAGAGGGTTAGATAAGCTGTTAGAATGCTGGTAGACAGTTGTAACTAACAAAGAACATTGTTTTAAATTAAATTTTAAATAAAAACTGTTTGTTTTTTCTTCAAAAAAAAAAAAAAAAAAGACAGAACTTTCCCTTTACACCCTATACAAACAAATTTGAAATCAGCAGGAAAAAATATATTAGAATCAATAACAGTAGCTAAAATAGTACGATAATTTCATAACGAAAAACTAAGTCCAACATAAAAACTATACAAAACAATTAGTCTGTTCAGGACTTTTTGCCACCATTGTTTATATGTATATATTGTGGTTGTGTAAGTTGAATGGGCTCAATTCATGTGACGTCATAGTCCCATGATAATAACCACGTGTTTTTTTAGCCAATCAGTTCAAAATCTCATGTGACGTCACAGTCACACGATAAAAGCAATCGTGTGTTTCCAGCTAATCAGTTCATACGCTTAGTTGTTGCCAACTTTTGATCTTTGCAGAAACTTTCTCTTAAAAAATACAAATTTGTCAACAACAATAATGCACTTAGGTAGACAAAATACATTTAATTTGAAAGTACATGTGTGTGTGTGTGCATAATATAAGATTTTTTAAAAATCTTTTGAAGAAATTTATTTTTTTACAACATTTGAACATTTTTACCCAATTATAAAATTAAAATTTCACAATAGTTTTACAAATAGAACAACAAGTGCAATTAGTTTGATGTCTGTTTTGAATTCAATGGAGAACACGTGTTTGTTTTTATCACGTGATCGTCATGAATTGAGCCCATTATTGTAAATTGAGAGAAAAGTGTGCATTGTATTGTTTATTATGTCTTCAGAGTTTTAAAGAATTATTTATATCAAATGATTTTTGTCAAATTTACATTGATATTGCTTACAAATTTTGTTAATTAAGAATATTTATTTTTTGTGAAGTATTTTTTGTCTAATGTATATTACTTATATTTTTATTAATTTTTATAATTGTATTACTTATATTTTTTGAAAATTCACTTTGGATTTTATGAAGTTGTTTTATTTTTAATTATTTAATATTTCTGTTCATTGAGAGAACCTAAGATAAATTAGGGCTTGTTTAGAATAGGAACTTGGTATCTTTAATATTAACCCTTTTCTTTTTTTATAAGGATAAATAATTTATATTTAAATTTTTATATATTTTCTAAAATTGTTTATTACTCAATAGGGTCATGCACCTGCAGGAGGCTGTCTGATGTCTCTCAGCTGTGATCATAATATTATGGTGAAATCAAGAGCCAGTATTGGTTTAAATGAGACAGTGTTGGTATGTGTATTAAAATACAAATTAAAGAAAACTTTTTGCCACACATTATCATTATAATATATTTACTCAAGTTGTTGGTTCACATAGGTTTTCTTTAGAAGTGAATGAATTGTGGATGATTTTATAAAAGAAATAATGTGCTCCTTATTTATTGATCTCAATTTTTTTTTTTATTGCTTAAAAAATGTTTATTGTAAAATGATATAAGTTTGAGCAATTACAATATTGTAATGCAACATTTGGGTATTGGTTATTAAAACTTTTTAAAATTAATCAATGTAATTATAATATCATTATATTTTTAAAAATTTGCTTTTTTATACATAGAATAATTCAGGTATTAGTCAGTTTGCGGTTTTTTTATTACAATCATTATAAATATATTAGTTGTATATCTTGGAATAAAATATCATACATTTTAATGATTTCTTTACTTTTTATAATTTGAAATTTAGCATCTTAGTTTATTCTTTTTTATTTTTATTTTATAACATACCCTTAGTGCACCAATACCAAAAAAAGAAAAGTTTTACATTTTAAAAAATGATAAATTTAGAGCTACTTGGATTTCTGACTGTAAGAAATTCAATTAACTGGAAATATTAGCCAGTTGACAAGTATAAAGCACCTTTTAGAAGCAAATTTTTTTAAAAATTGTATAAATTGAATTCTTTAAAGCAGCGGTTCTTAACTGTGGTCTGCGTACCCCCGAGGGTTCCTGGCACCTTTCTAGGGGGTCTGCGTAGGTATCTCATTTAATAGTAATATTCCTTCTTTTATACTCAATTGTCTAGTGGGAAAAATTGAAAGATGTACCATCCTAGACAAGATCACTATATTTTCTCCAATAAAAAAAACTCTAATAGAACATGTATTTCAATCAAGAATATTAATTCACTTTTGTTTGCAACTACACATAGCCATTAATACAATGGAGTTTTGTTAATTTACTGTTTTCTTATAGGAAAAAAAAGTATTAAAGTCTATAAATAGCATAAGCAGTCTTAGGATTATTGAGGCACCCCACTCAGCCATGTGTTGGGAGTCGGGGAGGGGTGTTCAAAATCTTGGGGGGGGGAGTTAATGTCAAGGTGAGATACATAAAGAGGAGCCGCAGCGATTGAAAGTTTATGAACTGCTTCTTAACACTAAACATACCAAAACTTAATAATATGTACCTATTTCTATTGTAGAAAAACTGGTCTTTTGCCTGGTTATGGTAAGTTTAGTGTTAAAATGTAATTAGTCTCTCTTGAAATAAAAATATAGTTTTAAAAATATTCAATATGTATTGAAAGTCGTTGAGTAGCAATTATCCAGTGCCATGGCACTTGTTGAAGCAATAAAGTTCATCTGTTATATAGAGATTTCTAAAGTTTGTCTTTTTTACGTGTTTTATAGGGCTGCAGTAATGATTAAAAACAATAGAGGTGCTATAAAATACTAGCTTTATTCACCTTTAAGTCTATTTTGTAATTTTATGAAATATGTTATATTGCTGTATATTTCCCATTAAATTTGATTTTTCTATGGGTGGTTTAAAATTTTTGCACAAACTTCTGTAGAGAACATTTATGCATCACTGGGTTATTTTTTAAAACATTTTTATCGTATAAAACCATTATATTTTGAATTTTTTTTTGTGTGTATTATATGTTTTAAATTTTAACCTAGAATATTCATTTTTTTTTCTTCTTATTTTCAGGGAATTGTTGCTCCTAAATGGTAAGTTGCTGTAGCATATAATTTTTTCTAGTGCATCTTTGTTAATTAGAAAACAAAAACTTACATTTAAGAACCCTTAAGAAAGTCATCCTCCATTTCAAGGTTCATTCCTCATTTGATGAAATTATACATGCATTAAATTATAAATCCCTTTTTCCTTCACTTGTTACATTTTGTAAAATGAAGATCACAACTAGGGTACTGATTATTGAGTTTTAGTAACCAACTCTTGATTCTTTCTGACCATCTTAAAAAAATATTAAGAACTAAGCTACTGTACTTTAAATCTAACTATACCTAAGAGTTGTCAAATGTTAACATACATAAATTTATTTATTCAATTTTTTTTCCATGAAATTTGTTCAACATATTCTGTAACTATATTTGTTTCATTAGTTATTGAATTTATATAATTTCTACCGAAAACTCAAACAAATAACCTAAACAACCTATGTAAATTTTGTAGTTTTTCCCTGTAAGTAATTAGATATTTTATATAATATTTAATTTAGTTGTGTTATTTTCATTTTAAGATTCAGACATGATATACACGAGTATTTGAAGCCACACACACTAGAAATAGTATTAAGATTAATTGTTTTATATCTTTTGTTTTCACAACATTTTTTAACATAACAATTTTGAATCATTGCTGTTTAAATAACAATCTCTAAGAATCCTTTTTAAGATGTTAAAAGTTTGGAATGTTTATCTTTGTTTTTCTTACTCTGCTGAAAAGGTGAATGTATTTGTTCCTTTGTAATTAAAAATGAAATTAAAGGCAATATACTTATCTATTAAAACTTAAGCATTTCCCCATATTGTATTAGTTATTGTATTTTCCCTAATATTACTCCCTCTCCCATTTTGTTCTGAAATTTTAAATTTTAGTTACATTTGTTAAATTCAAGATCCTACTATTGCAAACAATTTTTAAACCTTTGTAGAAAATGAATTTGCTGGCAATTCTTAATTATCTGCATTTTCCATAAAGTTACATCATAACAGCAATATATAGTATGTAATATACCTAAATATTTTTAATTGATAAGTAAATACAAATGCTTAATTTTTAATCTTTTACTCTTAAAATTTTAAGTTGTAGAATATGGTGGCATTTTTTAAATTTTCAACAGTAGAAAAATCAAAATAGTTTTTTTTTACTTAAACTCAACTTGAGATTTCAACTTTGCTTTTATTTCTCAATTTAATTCCATATTTAGTACATCTCATTGGCATTCAATATTGGCTGCTGTGTAAAGAAATGCATTAATATCTCTTATATTAGGCATACATTCCTCTGATCTCAATTCTTCTTTTGACTACTTATTAGAAGAATCTGATAACTAGGCATAGGCAGATGTAATTCTTAATTCATTTTTATTAACTAACTATGCAAATGAACTAACTTTGAATGCAGATTGAGCAGAATAAATTCATACTAAAAAGATGTCATAATATAAATGAACCTCATAAGTTTATTTTATTAACAGCATTATTCCTTAAAAATATTTTAATTCATTTGATTTGTTTATGTAAGCAAACAATTTGAATATCTTATACTGTGGTACTTATATATATGGAATTGTAAGAATGAAATTGTCTTTGTATAAATTATATAGTTTACATTTCTTGTTTCAATGATACTTAGTATGAAAT